>JAHWFO010032172.1:892780-1024478 GCA_023313115.1 Rhysida immarginata
CCTGATTTTTTTTATTCACAAAGGAAAACTCAAAAAGTTTCTTAGAGAGCCCCTTAAAATTTCAATGTGCCTGTGCCCCCCCCCCCCACCCATTTATGTGCCCCCCATTCAAAGCGAAACTCGATTTCCTCCCATGTTCGGGCTAGCAATTCGGAGGTGATTTCAGCGATTGTTTCAATTATTCTGTTCTTGATAGTTTCAATGTCACTAACGTTGGTCTACTCTGTCTTTCACATATCTCCAGAAGAAAAGATGCAGAGAGTTCGCATCGGGTGAGCGAGGGGGCCAAGGGATTGACCCATCTCTTCCAATCTATCGTCCTGGAAAGTTCGTATCAAGGCATTGCCTAACTTGCAGGTCCCAGTGAGGAGGTGCTCAATCTTGTTGGTAGACTATGTTGGGCTGCAGTTCTTTCACAAGTGGAATCAGGTAATTCTCCAGCATATCTAGGTAGTTGCAGCGTTAATGGTGTCTTCAGCGCAAAAGAAAGGTCCGATTACTCGATCATGCATTAAACCGCACCAAACATTAACCTTTGGGCTGTCGCGTATATCCTCCAGGGGCTGCCCCAAATGCGGCAGTTATGTCAGTTTACTGCTGCGGAAGGTGGAATCATTGTCGATTTTTTGGAGCATATCCTCAGCAAACTTCTTGCACTTCCGTCAGTCATCTGGTTTCAGTTCATGCATCATCTGGATTTTGTAGGATGTAAGACGAAGGCGGTGCTTCACTATTTTATGTACGGATGTCATTGGCATATCCAGTTGACGACCGCTTGGCGAAGTGATTTACGGGGATTACGATCGAACGCCTCCCTACCTTTTCTACTCTCTGTGGTGTCGCTAAAGGTCTACCAGCACGCTTTTTGTGTAACAGGCTGCCTGTGTTTAAAAATTTTTTCATGCCATAGCTTAATTGACTTATGATTTTGGAGGATACATTTTAAACTTTGTTTTGAACATTCTCTGAACTGTAATCATTGACTTAAATTGAGCTTTTTTTATGAACACTCGCCATTGTTTACTGCGTCTTGCGATAAATGGAACAACGCGCCAACAATGGTACCATGCGCCAACCGCGTGTTTCATTATCAACTCACGCGCGGCTAAGAAACTTTTCGAGTTTTTCTTTGTGAATTAAAAAAAAAAAATCACGTTACAGTCTGGAATATTTTTGAGTAATAAACATGTGTAATACGGGAAATAATTTAGAAACACCCTGTACATATTAAGCATTATCATTTCCGACTCGCCTGCATATTTCGTCAACAAAATACTTGAGACCATATTTACAATTAAACATTGAACTTGATTCTAAAGTAAAGAATAAATCGGTTTTAGACTTTACCCTGCCATCTGGAAATCAACATATGTTATTGGAACGGATAAGGTCGTAGCAAGAATTTATGAAAGTTTAATATCCTCCCAAACTAATCTCTATTTGTGAAAATTACTGTCCTCTTAAGTTATCAAGATAATTCGACGCATCGCAATTCTAAAACGGCAGAAATTGTACAAACTGTCACGAATGAAATCAAAATAATTTAAATTAAAACAGCTTTCTGCTTTCAAATTGCTTAAAAAATTCAGAATTATTTTTTAAATTTTCATATAAGTGCCATATGAATGAATGCAGCAATTTGAAAAAAATTCGGAGTAAGTTTGTCAGAAAGTGATGTTCAGAAAGTTACGCACTTGGCGATGAAAATGTGATGGAGCACAATCCTGTTGAAAGATGATGATGCTTGCCTAGACAGATGCACCCTGTCACAGTTTTTTTCCCCGAAAGAAAAACAGGCCATAAATTTTAAATTTTAAGTTGGCGGGCAATTAACATGAAAGAAACGATTCCGTCGCTTAATGTACTGTTGGCGATTGAAGACAAGTTACCATCCGCCCAGTGTCTATGTCATGTTTGTCCTCACATGTACACTAGTGCACTATGAAATTGATCAAGGCATGCCTGAGTCGTGACTTCAAATAGCAGACGTCGGCTTTTAATGGTTTAACTTCAATGCTCTCAGGAAAGGGAGGGTGTAGCTCGAAATTATATTTGTAGGGTCTCCCCGGAATTTAAGTTTCAGAGATCGTTGTCCTCTTGGACGACGCATACGGGACTTGTCGACCAGAGTTCCATTTTCCTGGAAGCGCTTCCATTACTTTATGGTATTACTAGGGCTTCGTTTTATTTTCCGCTCAATATGTGGAAACAAGCGCCCTGAATGGCGCAATGTAACGAGGCAAATGCGATTAAAGAAGAAAATCATAACTAGTACATTCCTGCAGAAAAATAATTAAACATTCTAGGTTGTATAATTGTTCTTATGAATGTGGTTCTTTCTAAGCACACCGAATAAAAAATTATTCACTTTAAGAGTTCTACGATGCTTCTATGTAAAGTAGTTTGAATAAACAAATGAATGCGTATGAGCACATTTCATTGCAAGATAATAGTAGCTAAGCAAAGTACGAGCATTGTTAAAAATAGTTTGTATTATTCCGTGTCGAACTTGCCTGCGAAAAATGGGTCGTAAGCCAGACGCATCTCGGCGGCAAAAAAGGGTCATAGCATTTGGGCATCTCGTGCAAGAATAGCTACCTTTGCCGAGATACGTCTAAGTATCAAAGTGCACATTATTCCGTCAATTCAAGAAATGGTCCGCAGGCACGTCGAGTGGCAACAACTGTCGAAACTGTGGTCGGAAGTCACTGCTGACTGAACGGAACCAAAGACGAATACCGCGCCTGATTACGGCCAACCGCTTACAAACCAGGCAAAAGAACTGCTGCAAGAAGTTAATAATGGTCCGCATAGAGATGTTGTGAAAGAACCTTAAGGAGGCAATTGCATAAATAGACGTCTGGAGCCGGTTAACTCGTAAGCTAGCTCACAAGAAAGCTCGTGTATAGTGGTACAAAGGATATCAGAACTGGAGTGTAGGCGCCTGGAAACGTGTGATTTGATCGGATGAATCAAAGTTTTTTTCCTTTATTGGAATGATGCTCGACGTCGTGTGCATAGAAGAAGCAATGAAGCCATTCATCCTGATTGTGTCCAAGGTGTGGCCCTGGCGGGTAGTGGCACTGTGATGTTGTGGCAAGTTTTCAGTACAATGAACAGGGATCTCGCGTTGAAATTAGAACTATGCTTAACCAGTATCACTATCGTAACATTCTGGATGGACAACTGCTGCCTTTAGTAGATCACGTCAAGGATGTCTATGGCCTGGACGATGTCTACTATCAAGACGATAACTGCAGCGTTCATAAATGGTATGCAATATGGTTGAAAATAGATAAAGACTATGTAAATGTCCTCGTACAACCAATGTCCAAGCGCATTAAAACTGTAATTAAAGCGAGGGGACGTGCAACGCAATATTAACAGCAGGTTGGCTAATTTTTTGTCCAGCGTGCTTATACACTAATTAATGTCAGATCAGGGGTTTTGATATCAAAGGCGTACGACACGCCATCCAGAGATCCAATATTTGATAATATTAAAGTAAATACAAACAGACATTTTAAATATTCTCTTATGTATTCTCGGTTTTTCAGTTGCACTTCTCTACTGGCTGCTAATGGTTGCTCATAGCATTTTCAGATTTATAAATATTTTTGAAGATGTAATTCTGCTATAAAATTTTTATAAAAATCAAGCAAAAACCCAGAATGCAGAAATATTATGAAAGTATTCAAAGAAATTCGGGAAAAAGCTGAAATGATCTCCATAAATTTTTCAGAAATTTTTACGAAAATCAACTGACATTCACGATGACACTCAAAATCAATGCCATAAATTTAACCGTACGGCATTCTTGTTTTTAAGGCACTTAACATTTTTAAAATTTTTTTTATGACAAGCCAAAGACAAATGCTTTTGAATCTTTTTTTAAAATATCACTATTATTATGAATATTTTTATTGTATAATTAGTATTAAGGTATATACACTCATCGTCAAAAAAACTGCACCCATAGAAAACCTATGGAATGCTATGGGACATTCTGTTAAGCTCCATCGCTGGCACAAGAATCTGCAAGAGCTACAAGCTAAAGTTAAGAACCATGTCACGACAAGTGGCAGAATGCATTAGAAATAATGAAGGCCCAACATCCTATTGAGAGTTGTAACGATTTTGGTATATTGACCAATAAATTTTTGTCATACTATTGTTTAATCATTTGTTGTTGTTAGTGAGTACTAATTTCCTTTCAAGTATCTTTTCAACTGACGATTCCTCCTGGGTGCAACTTTTTTTTTGACGATGAGATATTTAAATTAAGGTCAAACGTATTTTTATTATAATCATTCAGGTTCAGTATTTCATCTGAAAAAAACGAATTTTCTCAAATTTATTTTGTTGCCAAAGGGTGGCCACGATCTGTTGTTGCTAGAAGCTGATCAAGGTTGTGTTTATTACATTAAGAATAAATATTCTGCAGAGTAAGAAGTGCCATTGTTAACTATTAAGTAGCGGAAGAAAGAAGCTACTTATTGCTTTCACAATGTTCGTCTGTCCGTCCGTCCCTTCATAATTTCCGCATTTTTTGAGGTAGAAGGTTGAAATTCGGGATGTAGCTTACTATGGGCATGTGCACCTTCACTATTTAGTTTGGTTATGATTAGCCCACTGGGGAGTTTCGGGGTGGAAATTAGAGGGGACAAAAGGTTTACGTGTATTTATGCATATAAAGGAGTGAAATTAGGTATGCAGATTCTTCTAAGCAAGATCTCCATTAGCATGATGTTTGGGCCAGATTCTCCCAATGGGGTCGGCGTTGTGGGGATGGCAGTTACTTGGTCTTTAGAACTATGGCAACATATGGGATGTGATATATCGTTCGAACGGAAATGATGAGAAGCGAAAGAAGGCAGAGCTCTTTTACACTTTCTAAATACTGCGTTCGAGAAGATCAATTTTTCGATTTTAAAAATTGGGGAGGAGCAGGTAAAAAGTGAGATAAAAGGGTAAAATTAGATGATCTCAGGGCTTCCGCTACTTTCCTATATCTTCCTCGGGAGGATTAATTTCTTGTTACAGTTTTATAATGTCCGTCTGTTCCCTTCACATTTTCTATATTTTTTGATGTAGGTGGTTTAAATTTGGAATGTAGCTTATTAAAGGCGCATCCTACCTCAATGGGGTCTGAAGTACGGAGGTGGGAGTTAGAGGGGACCTCCATATGCAGATTCCTCTAGGCAAGGTTTACATTACTATAAAGTTTAGGCTCATTTGTCCAGTGGGATCGGAGTTGTGAGGGTAGCAGTCACGTGGTGTTTAAAACCATTAACGTTTTCAAATGGCAACTTACAGCATGTAATATGTCATTCGATTGGAAATGATGGGAAACGTAAGAAAATGTAGCTTTTTTCATTTTCTAAATACTACATTCGAGAAATTCAATTTTTGAAAAAAATACGGGTTAAAAAATGCTGGCAAAAGGGATAAAAAAACAGATGAAGTCAGGGCTTCCGCTACTTTCCTATATCCTCCTTAGGGGGATTAATTTCTTGTTTAAGAAATAACCACCAATGTCACTTATAATTCTGCAGAATATTTATTTTTGGTGTTCTTAATACAATAAAAATAATCTTGATCAGATTCTAGTGACAAGAGATGGTGACCCTCCCTAGTAAGCATCTTCGCTCAACAGCCATAGGTATCACGATTTCAGGTATATTCAAGCCGCATAAAAGAATATCCAATTTTTTGTGATCCCAATTATAAACTAGAATAAAAGTAGATTAAATTTTTGAATTAATATTAATTTCTGAAGTTCATTATTTTGTACTGCTCTTTTAATCAAGTTGTTCTTTGTAAGTAATTAAAATAATGTTTTAGATCTTTATTGTAGAAAGACGCAATATAAATTTAAATATAGCATAATTTAAACGACACATGTTGCCATCCAAAATCATTCCATAGTGGGTGACTGTGTTTTTCCTTCCATTAGTGCAATGCGTTCGCGGGTGTCGTTTACGATCGAATGCAAACGCTATCTCGATGCAGTTGATAGAATGAGAGAGAGAGAGAGAGAGAGAGAGAGAGAGAGAGAGCAAGGTGTCGTTTAATGAGCATCGTTTTAGACACCGACCGTTGTGACCCTCTCTCCATCGAAGATGGTCGTCGACAGTCCCCTAAGGGGTAAAAAGGGAGGAGGGAGAGGCGGTGTTGGGAGGCGAGGGGGTGGGAAGCCACTCTTGCGCAACGACCGAGATAAATAAAATGCCGCTGTAACACATTCACTTTGCTGTTCGGCACCAGAACAATTTAGGCACGTGCATCGGCTCGCTTCGTGCCATTAGAGAGCCAATGAGCAGTTGATGTCCGATTATCCTTCGGACCATGACAGAATCCGAAATGACCAGCGACCTTCACTCGCTCACTCGACGGCGACGTCTTATTAAAAAGAAGCGGAGAAAAAGGTTGGGAGGGAAAAGGGAGGAAAATATGAAAGGCCGATACTAAAAATAAACTGAGCGGAAACATGCTTCGAATTTCTTCAGATTATAAAAAAAAAAGAAAAATAAAAAAAAAAATGACTGCAAAGTATTTCTACAATGGTAAAAGTTTGTTCGTTGGAATGCATTTAGCAATTCCGTAAATAGTGAATCATTTAAATTCCAAGTGAGAAATGCGCACTTTCTTCGTAAGTGTTAAAAAAAAGTTAAATATTCAGTCAACGAAAATATCACGCTAAGGAAAACGGCAATTTTGAAAGTGGTAAAAGAATCATTAAATTCATCTGAACAACATGACGGATGTAAAACATAGCAAGGTACCATAGCCAAATAACGCC
The DNA here is from genome assembly GCA_023313115.1 of Rhysida immarginata. Taxonomy (NCBI): domain Eukaryota; kingdom Metazoa; phylum Arthropoda; class Chilopoda; order Scolopendromorpha; family Scolopendridae; genus Rhysida; species Rhysida immarginata. The sequence continues at coordinate 899,583 of JAHWFO010032172.1, forward strand.
ATGTACGGTATACCTATTATCGACAACAATCACTTTCGCAAAAATATCTAATAGATAAAAATTGACTGAAATGCTGTCGATACTAATAAAGCAGCTTCATTTATTTATCATAATAAGAATAAAAATGCTACAGCGCATTGCCATTAGTTTGGCTCAGATACCTTATAATAGCCATCAAGTAAATAACCACCGTTTGTTTATATAAAATACTTATGATTTTAATAACATGAAACCAGTTTTATCAACATGTGTCTAATTTCTGTCCTTGTTCAAATACATATCAATGTTCCGAGAACAAATAAACATCGACGCGACTTAAATGGCAGCGATCCGATCTATTGAGGAATAGTAGCATAATGTAGAAAAAAATTATGAAAAGACTGAATTTGGTTTAAATTTGAAAAAAAAACAAAAAAAATCATACAATAAAAGAATATTTATGAAGAATAAACATAATGAAATGGGTTAACACTAACTGCTCTTTTGAGAAAAACAGAAATAATAATGTATTATTAAAGCATGTTTAACGAGAATTAAATCGACCAGATAATTATCTGCTCTTTATGCAAATGCTATCACCCATTAAATTTAGAGAAAATTATGTATTGGCGAACAAGCGCATTGCTTTTGTGAAACTGCGCCATTTGACGTTACACACCTATAATGTTATTCTTAGGGATAAATGCAAAGGACAATTTCGTGCGAGCATTTAAGGAATATTTTTGAGACTAATAAATTTGAGACCATTTTTCTTGATCTAAATTTAACAGTACATGTTAGCTCAATTTTGAAAAATTTGTTTCTGAAGATGACAACTGATCTTAAAATCGAAAACGGGTTGCATTAAGTTCTTCCTTTCTTTCTGGTTTCAATTTATGAATAGTTAAATTTTTGCAACCGTAGAACTTAACGTAATTGCTTTTCTCCTTCGCAAACAGTATTTAAGTGGAAAATATTTTCAAAATAGAAGTCTTTATTTTTATATTTATTTTTGTAAATGACATATTTTAAAATATGAAGGATAAAGAAATAAAGGGCATCTCGATTGAAAAATTTAATTATTAATTTCAGATACATTTCTTTTCCATAATAGTATAATTGCATAGGAAGGTATACAAAATGGAAGATACTCTTACTGGACTTATTATAAGGTGACCAGACTTCCCGATTTTTCGCTCTTTATCCCGACTAATTCTTTGTCCCTATTCTTGGTTCTCCGTCCCGATTTGTCTAGATTTATATAAAATATCTCCACTTATTAGTGTATATAAGTGATCGATATGTAGTATAATCTATTCCAAAAGCGTTTTTACATCATTTTTTAACAGGTGAATAATGTTCGGCTTCCTTGCAATACCTTAGACCAGTGAGATTAATCGGTTCAGCAAGAAGTCGAGTAAGGAAAAACTTAAAAACTCAATAATTCGCACACGAATGCAGATAAAAAGATTCTGCTTACACAGAAACGATTGAAATGAAGTCTGATTTTTTTCCAAAAAATAAAAATTAAGGCTAGAATTGTTCAGTTTTTGAATCACGTCGGAGGATGCCATTTACTGTTTTTAAACAGCAGAAATAGGTAGGCATAATGAGGGCATGGATGTTTGTGTTTGTCTATTTCACCATCATCCCAAACAGCTAGTCTCCTGGATAATAAAAGGAGGTGCAGGCTGAAAATCCATCCATCCATCCAAGCAGCGATTAATCTTTTCAGTTAATAATAAGCCCACACCAGTCATAAATCTGATCCCTATTTCCACTCTGAACGGCCAAGTCTATTTTAAACTTCTACGATGTTCGTTTAAACTACTAGACTTTATAACCGATCAATTCCGGTTAGCTCAACTCCTGCCAAGCAAGTGAAAACGCTTTTGTAATAGACTGTACGTACCTATCGATGAACAAGTCGGAACGAATTTGTCCGATTTATATTTTCGCGTGAAATCAGTGATAGATTTGGAGCTCAGAATTCAATCAAATCCAGGATAATGATATACTAGTTAACAGTTTTCAGTGTCATAATAATATAAAATGGAAAGCAAAGAAAACAAGTGAAAGCTTGTTATTTAGCGTTAAAAGGTAAGATAGTTTTTTAAAAGAATTTTTAGTTATATTTTAATTAGAATATTTATTATATTTCCATCAAAATTTTTTGCGCCCCTCCTCCCTCCCCCAATAGGTTGTTCCGATGTTAGAACTGAAAAATCTAGTCACCTTATTTATTAGCAAAAGAATATTTAAAAGAATAATAATTCTGTTAATAAAGGGAAAATATTTTAAAATTAAGGGTTAATGAAATGATAGTGTGTTAAAATCTCAATACTTTGATCATATTTAATCAATATCGGATGGATTACAACGGAAACTTCGAAAAGAGAACATTCTTGATTGAGAAGATTAAGAAGAAAGAAGACACCGCCCCTAAATCCGAAGTTGTACTGAATGATAACAAAATAATGCATTTTTATAAAAAAACGCGGCAATTAAAAATGAAACAAAAAAAATTGATCATTATATAAAAATACATAAAGTATATAAATATCTAATAATCTTTTGTTAAGCACATAAAGTCCGTTTTTATTCGCATATTAGGACAAATTCCACTCTTCCAAGACTTGAATTTTCACGTCATGGTGAATTGAGGGTATTTGCGATATCAAGCAATCGCTTGGATAATACCTTACTGACGAGTCCAAAATTGGATATAACCCAGAGTAGATAAAGAAGGCAATCTCAGCCTGGCTTTCATTTTGACGCTGGTCGATGAGAGATTTGAAGACTGGCTTTCTCTAAACCTCTCTAATGATAAAAGAAAAGCTTTCAAATAAGGCTCGAGATTGGCGTACTTGAACAGCAAAGTTGGCTCATAACAATTAAACAATATCCAAAGATATGGGATAGAGTATACTAGCATGAAAGCAAGCCTAGTATAATTTAGATTTGTTTAGAGCTTGACTGAAATAGATGGGACCTAAGAAATGTCACGATAGTTCAGAGCCTTCCTCTTCATAGGTGATCGGCATTCTGACAAAATGTACTACGTGACATGCGGAAGAAGGAGTCGGTACAATCGCTCTGGGAGTGTTTTTGGCATTGACCACAGCTCATAAAAATCTGGGGTGTTCAAGCTCGCTTGACTGGTTACATTCTCCGGGTTGCTCCTAATCTAACCTGTTAGACCGAGGCAACGATTGAACCAGTGAGGAAGGGTCTTGATGGAATGTTACGCTCATGCTTCCTTTACTTTTTGCAAAGGCAATAACTTTCCATTTCATTCGAGCTAGCCTGGGGAGCCCTTTCACCTCTGTTTTGGATGGAAATCGCTCTCATTGGTCTCATTAGTGTGTTTCATTTCACAAAGCTTCCGTGTTTGATATTTATCTGGCTGCTGTAAGACCTGAGGGCAGCAAACTTTGTACCAGACGTATAGGATGAAAATACGTTCTAGTGTTTAATGTGAAGCATAAAACCTGACTAGGAGCTCGGCACTACGTTTCCTCTTGCAACCCAGCTGTGATTGCAGAAGTTACCGGAAGTGTAATATCAACTAACTACCAGATTCTGAAGATTTTTAGACTGGACAAAGTCTAGAGAAAATCAAGATAGCAATAATTTGTATCTGAGAGCACAGTGACTCTCTCGAGTCTCGTGGTGTCTTAGCCTATTTTTAAACCGTCGTGGACTGTTATTATGGTCAGATCTAGCAGATTTTGATCGCATTTTTCGATTCCGATGTACGATTTTGCTTTCCTTCAACAATCATGTTTTTTGCACAGACTGAACAAATGGTTCTTAATAAACCACGGAAAGTTGCGAAAAAACCCAAAAATATTTTGAACACAATTCGTAAACTCATAACCTATTATGTTATATATCAAATAAGCAATACGTTTTTAACAGTTAATGAAAAATAAATTATCTTTTGACGGACAATTGTGTATTCTCATATCTATAAAGTATTATCTACGTAGAAATATGCAAATGAAATTTTCCGATTCTGAATTCAATAAATCGGGAATCTGGGGAAAGGGATGAACTTCACAAGATGCTATGGAATTTTTGGACACGAAAAACATAGAACATTAAGTTAAAAAATAATTGGAGAAAGAAAGTAGACTGCACGCTTTATGTCTTAACTGCGCAAATCCAATGGCACTGCCAACTTCAAGTGGTAAATGTAAGGAAAGGGATTGAAAAGGTTGTTTTAATAAGAGAAAATTTCTCGAAAACACTTTGCCCTTTAATTACCTTTAAGTTCTAAGTTCTAATCTTTGCAGACTATTAAAAAAAAGTCACTAACTAATGCCTAGCAAAGAATTTATATTAATGCGAATGCAAAAACATTCAAAAACACGATCTTTAAAGAGCAATCGTTTTCATGCTGATGCGTGTTTCTCACTTCGTTATTCGGGATTTGACATTTCACCGAGAGAGCCTTTAGGATTGGTTGGTAGGGTGACAAAACGAGAACGTGTTTTCGATCGTCGTCTATTAAATGTCTGCAAAGAGACGAAAACTGTCTCCGATTTTTTTTGAGGGGGAGGGGGAGGTCATTTTTGGCTCATTACTCGAGTCCAGTCACTCGGCAACGCAGCATTGAGCGTGACTCGTCATCTTAACATTCTGTTCACTATGACAACCGAAAAAAGTAAGATTTACAAAAAAAAAAAAAAAGAGGCGTGGTGGATGAACAAAGGAGAAATATGGGAAAAAAAGAAACCATGTAGTGAAAGAAGAAAGAAGGAAATATAGGAAAAAGAAATAATATCGGAATTTTTTTTATTACTTTACTTTTGTTCTTTTTTTTTTTCAATATACTTACGTTTATGACGACCCTCTCACAGAAGTCGTGGTCATGTGGAATAGGTTCGAAGTTACTGTGATGGAAAGCGGTTTGTGAAGGATTGTTGCCTTCGTTATCATCACTTGAAAGTTTCGGGAGAGACCTGCATGGAGAAGAAAAAAAATGCAAAAGAAGATAAATAATTATTAGGAGCAAAGAGCACTTAAAAGCAAATGGGGAATTAGGAATCAACTACACAAGGAACAAGCTAAGGCAATTTAGAACGTCTTAAAGATTTTAAGATTTTGACTTTAAAATTCCCCAAAATGACACAATGTACAACGTAACATGCTTGTTTTCATTTTAGATTTAAATTATTACATGAAGATGGTGCCATTGATCGTTGCTTATATGTAATAAGGCTTTTTAATGCAGATTTTTTTAAAGAAAGAAGTCCTTTAGACTTTTAAAGTGAGAATTTTGAAAAACAGCTAATTTAAATTAAATTCAAATCAGCATTTAGTTCTAGATTTTGCATAACATTTTAAAGAATTTCATTTATCACAGAGGATGCATTTTACTTATTCCAGATTATGTCAAAACTGCCTACACGCATGGAAATAAATAAATATATTAAAAGCAGTTTCCTAAATTTCAAAGTGGTCTCCCTCAGCATCGATGCAGAGCTTCTTGAAATCTCTGGCGAGAATCGATCCCATTTTCGGCGCAGCGATTGCTTCAATGGCTCCCAAACTTTCGTGGGGCTTAGCACAGACCAAACACTGTAATCCATCGGGTTAAGATCTGGGGAGTAAGGTAGCGTTTCTTGGGATGAGATAAAATCCGAAAATTGGTCTTGCACCATTCCTGCATTGTTTTCGCTTTGTAGGCTGATGCCGAGTCTTGCTGTAAGGTCTATGTTTCATCGCCGAAGTACCACGGCCTCCAAAATGTCACGCAAGTGCATATATTTGTTGATTTTGATGCTGTCATCCACTGGCACAAATTCCTTCCCAGATCATGATGGATGTTCAATGACGGATGAAGCCTCAGGAGCCTCTGTGGACCATATCCTGTCGTTTTGGCGATTGTGCGCTTAAAAAATAATAAATGAGAATATGGGAAAGCATACTACCACTGAGGAAAGAATGGGCAAATCCAACATGCAAAAAACAAACCCATCACGTGACAGTAAACTAAAATTGTATAACGAGACATTACAATTTGTCTCCATTATTTTTTCCGCATTCTGTATATAGATTTTTTAAAATTACTTTCATTATATTTTATCGTTTTCCTCCGATATAAGCTAAATCGATGTAAATTTTCCTCATTGCATTGCATTTTTTTCCTAACACTTAAAATATATCGAAAAATAAAAAATATTCAAATTTTTCAAATTTTATATATAGTATATTTTACTTTTAATTTGAAGTTATGATTTGAATTCGTCATTTTGATTCGTCATTTAATGCTTAAAAAACTGGCTTCTATTTGATAAAAGATTAAAAAGAGAAATTCTGAGTTGGCTCCGTCACTTGCCCAGGGAGTGGAAATTAAATGAAAATAAGTTTTAATCCTCTACAAAACTTTGAATTTTGAAAAATTTTGTGCTGGATTGTGTTGTCACTGAAAATGAATCAAGTGTGCCAAATTTAAAGTCATTTGAACAAGAAGAAGTGGGCGATTGTAAGATTTGACCTAAACAGAGAACGTGATTTAAATAAAGGCATGTAAAAATAGTCACATCTAATTTCGTGAGAAAAGCAATAGCAAATGTTTCTTCATGAAATTATCAGAAATTTAAATTAAAATTTATTTACTCCACTATTTCTACATGAAAAACTGTTTCTATTTCCTGATGATAATAAAAATTGGAAAAAATTGAAGAAATTAGAATATTCCTTTCATTGCATGTACATATAACAGTAAATTGTTTGCGAGCCGTTTGATGCTGTGACTTACTACACAAGTCCATCTCGTAACACTTTAAAAGTCATTATCTGTTCCCTAATCTATAGAGGAGAGTTCAATTTCTAAAAGTTCCTAAGTGGCTGTTAAGAGTGAAGCATCATTGCGTTAATACAGGGAGGCAGTGTGATGAGGAGATGTCGTGCCAAGGAGGTGACACTTTTTCTTAACGAGACGTTACGGCAAATCGATAGAGACGCGTCCCCACGACGCCCTCTTCCGACACCCCTTTAACGCCAAGATTTGGGCAGTTTAAAGAAAACTGCAACCAACCTATCCCTTTTGTCGTGACAATTGGGAAAAAATGAGTTACAGTATTGGTTTAAAAATTATTAGAAAAAATACTGTCGTCTCCATCCTGAAGAAGAGAGCGCCAAGATGAAAAGTAACTTAGATGAAAAATTTAGTTTTTTTTTTGTTAAATAAATTTTTCTAAGTACTAACATACTATTTTGCTTACTAATCTCATCTCAGGTAGAAGCAGCAAGTAGTATGATATATTTTAATTTTTTTAAGCTTTATTAGAGATTACTCGAATTGAAATTGGCACAAAACAGAGCTCTAGTGTCAAAACTTTAAAAACTATGCTAAGAATTTTGTGAACGTGATATTAATTTTTGTTTTTTGTAAATACTCAATCAATACCTGAAAAAGCCAACAAAAAATTGGCAAGCTTTAATTAATGAGAAATTAAAGAAGAAAAAAAAATATGATGGCTGCAAAGATGATACCAATAATGGGAAAGGGCAAAGATCTAACAATCTTTGAACGTGACAAGGTCGTAGGTGCATAACATGCAGGACAAAGAATCTCTGAGACGGCAATTCTGAGCTTTTCTCGTACAACAGTCTCAAGGATGTATTTACTATCTCAATAAATAAAAATAATAATAAAATGACTATTCTTAAGAAAATCGGTTTTAACGCATATTTAATATCGTTCTGAAATTTCAATTTTTCATTTAAATTTCTAAAATAGAATTTTCAATTATACTTGAATGCATGATTCTAAAAAAAACAACAACAAAAAAACAAAAAAAACAAAAAAAACGTAAAATAATACTATTTCGTATTTTGAAGTTCGATCAAAATATTTTTACACTGTCTGCGTTATAAAGAGAAAAAAATCGACTAGACATAAATTTAATGAATCTAGCCGCCATTACGTCCCAACCCACCCACCCACCCATCAAGGGTCCGTCACTGCATCGTAAGAGCGTCGAGACGACGTTTCCATCGAGTCGAGTTATCGCCGTCCTCACTGGAGATGCACGGCATTTAGAGCGAAATAAAAACAGTCACCGACATTAAGAAAAGGCTGCCTCCTCCATTATCATCATCCCTTCTTCTGCAGTGTCCTCGCCAAAGGAAATGTTTCCCTCAACAACATCTGCACCACTACCACGTCGTCGTGGCCTCAAAGCTCCGCCCGCCGGTCGGCATTCCCGTCGAACATCGGCCCACCGCAGGGAAAACCGACCGCCTTAGAGGGGACGCGCTCCGAAGACAATCTCCATAAAACTCCCGGCAAAGAAAAATTTAATTTACGCAGCGAGTGAATGACTAAAAACCTTCAACAAACAAGCGACGTTAAGTAAAAAGTAGTCGAGTTGAGAAAATATCAGTTTTTGAGACATTCGTCTTTGCACTTTGAGACATTCTTTGATCTCAGATTAGAAAATGTGAATTTAATTTAATTTTATTTTATATTAAAACTAAATTTAAAAACTTGTAACAAAATTTTTTTGATTCATTATTTTAGAGTCATAAAATAGTTTAAATTTTTTGGAGTGTGTTAAAAAGATTGGAGCGTGTATTTACTTGAAACGTATTTAACTTAAACAAATGCAAGATTTAGCAGAAATTAATTTAAAACACATAACAGTACAAATCTGAATCACTCCATACGCGTATCTTAATAAATCAAATACTTACAGTAAAATTTTAATTAGTGGATTCGGATTCATCCAGCTTAAGGAAGTTTTGAATTGTAAGATACATTCAAGGACATTCATTTAAGATATCCGATTTCAATATTTTATCAAACTAAATAAAGAAAATGAAAAATAAATAAAATTTTCACAGCTATCTGTTTATAAATTGGAATTTTCTTATAATTCAGAATGTAATCTCACTTACAAAGCAAATGTTTAAGAATCCTTTTTTCCGTCACTTACAAAGCAAATGTTTAAGAATCCTTTTTTCCGCCAGTAAAATGAAATGTTTCTTTTTGCTACCTTCCTTCCTGTTCTCGGAAAATATTTGCTCATAGATTTCCCTCCCTCTTTCTTTCGGATTTTTTTTCTGTATCTGCCTATCACAGATTCGTTGACAATGATTCTGACCTTTAGAAAGCGGATGCTAAAATTACACGAGCTCAGTACGTCATCCGGCACGTTCACCTCTTTCTCATCCTCTCTTTGTAGTACAGTCACTCCTCAATGCTCAAAGGGTTGTCGTTGACTGGGGACTGGGAATCGTTCTTCTCTTCTATGCCACGAGGCAACCATTCACCTTTAAACACAAAACAACCAGAGAAAACATCTCCCCGTTTAGTTTCCACCCTCCCCCATCTCTTCGACCCCCTTTTGATACAAAATCGTGTAGTTTTTTTTTTTTTTGCACGCGTTCAATGTGAGTAAAGATCCAAAAGCGGAAACAGTTGATTCGAACTCCGGAAGGAGACAATCTGCCCTTTGCCGGATGGCGAGAGAGAGGGAGAGTGAGTGAGCAAGAGTCCGAGTAAATGTCAACGTCAACGGCAACCGATAACCTCGGCTCTGGTATCATGTGCGTTCGCGTGGCCATTCACACACGATTGCAACTTCTCATCACGAAAGCGATATTGACAGCTCTGATGAGATATAAGGGACTTAGCCTTTCTTTATTCACAGAAGGCAAAGGAGAACTGCCAAGCATTTCCAAGAATGGAGAACATTAACATAGCAGAATAAAAGCATTTCTTCTATAAAGCCATCATTATTTTCTATGAACACAAAGTATAAAGTAAATTATTTCCTAATAACACGAAAGAGTGTTCACGAAAGAGAGAAAAGTAATTCACCTTTATGTTTACTTTTGTCTGAAATAAAACATTACGTATTAAGTGTAGCCTTTCTTTAAACTTTATATTCATTTTTACTTATAGCAAAGTTAATTTTTGTGGTTAAATAATGAAGATTCATCGTAATTCATAGCAAGCGCATTAATTATGGCACAATGCACCTGAGCCATTCTAAACGAGCCTTTAAAAGGATAATTAGTCACGCCTATAGTACTAAAACTGCTTTGTAAAACAAATAAAAATTATAAAACGGATACTTATAACCAATATTAAAATTTTATGCTATTCTATTAAATTGATGTCTTATTTGTTAGACTATTCAAATAAATACTTATTTTTACTTTCCGCTTTCTATTCAAACTGCATAAATTTATTTTAACATTCTTATATAGCATGTTTAATATGTTATTTTAACTGCAATGCGTTAAGATCGATTATACAAAAAATTAAAAATTGTGGAATTCTAATTATTAAAGAGCACTGAAAATCTGAACGAAAATAAGATTCTTAGATTTTGAGATATAATTCTGCGCCATCAAACCTAACGATCATTTTCTAATTAATGAAAATTTTTGACATTCATTAAATCCACGAAGAAGTCCTTTGTTTACGAATTATCTCTTAAAAAAGTCCCTCTAATCGCTGATGTAGGAGCCAAGCAAATTTTATCCCATTGCGAAAGAAGCCCACTCGCTCATTAGGGGATATTCTCTGTCAGATATTGCAGCCAGCAAATGCCATAGACACAAAGCAAAGATGCTCAAGACGAACACTTGGGCTCAAACGAGAAAGAGCGGATTCTGAGATTGTGCAACATGCCCTAAAATTCTTCGCCTTGATTAAGGATAAACCTTAAAATGGGAAATGTCGTTCAAGTTCACCATTACGGCTACTGCGAAATTTTAAGAGAGCATTTTAACATAAAAACGAATCTTTATAACGTTTGAATTCTCTGCGTAGCATATCTGAGTGTTTTAAGGTCCTAGTTCTCATTGAAGATGCGTATTAAGTGAAAGGCTAAAAGATAATCAAATATTGTATAAAAGGTAAAAAATAGCAGTAAAGCGTATTCAGGAAAATAGTGCATTAGAACTGAAAAATATTTTCTTAATGGGAATTGCGTAAATTTTTTAATTTTATTCCATATAAACATGAAATGGATAGAATCAGCTCTTCTTTCCTCTCCCCTCATATGTGATTATTCAAACACATCTGTCTTTTCTATAGATTTACTTTCGTATACTAAATACGAACAGAATTCGTTATTATATACAAATCTACTCAGGTAAAATTCTTTCAAAGAATTATAAAGACCTAGTTCAGCGTCTCAATTTATGCACAATGAAATGGAATAATATGATCTCTAATCCAAAAACTTCAAAATTTTTATAGCAAATTTCTTCTTGATCATAAGCTCGAAATAATTCACGACACTTTCCAGCCATAATTTAAAAAATTGGAACCACTATTGATCTAGAATTAGCAAAACGGGCGAAATATTTCTTATTTTGAAGATTTGTGAATCTCCTAGTATAGTATCACGCATTCAAGCTGGAGATTGTTTTTGTATGAGAATAGAATAATAATTTGATTAGGCAATTACTGATATAATGGTTGGCTGGAAGTAGATGCCACCCAAAGAATGGATGAAAGGCAACGGAGAGCCGAGAGACTTCACTAAAACCATTAAACATGCATCAGAAAACGACTCATAATGATGCCAACGAGTAAGTGTCAAATTATTGATTGGATCATTCGGGGCCAAAATCGTAAACAGGTCGATGTTTTTCCCCGCCTATTCGCATCGTGAATTACGTTAACGTTGGAACCCGTTAAGCGAAGCATCATGTGACCATTTACAAGTGTTAAAAGAAGAAGACAAACGATCCCCAGAGAGGACCTTGAATGGAACTTAGGCTACTTGATGCAGACGAATTATGTCATTCTCGTACGGGGACAAGTTCATCCCTGCGCTGCCATTGGCTTGATAGATATCGATTCCTCGACCAGTCAGAGAAGGAGCTCCAAGAGGATAATGGCAAGTTGCACCCAGTCAGCACACATCCATGTCTTTTGCAGCCAGTGAATCGGAACTGGGAGCGTGGGAAGCTGCCCTTTCGGGATACACGAAAATGAGCAAATGATCATTTCGGAATTATTGGGATCTTCCGATGACGTAATCAAAAACGAACGTCAAAGTATGATCTGTTCATTCAATTATAAATGTGACATTTTATTATTGAATCTGAGGAATATGTCATGTTAGACAAAATATTTTTCGCTATCTTTTACAAAGTTAAAAATAGCTAGAAAAACATTTAAAATCTATAAAGAAAAACTGAAGTCATATTTCAGCTTCAAATATCATTTTAATGCTTATTTTGGTTTCGAGATGCCTACGAAAAATTTAGTATCTTCAAGTGTACTTAAGCTTAGAATCACGAAGATCCAACAAAACCAAAACATTTAGAAAATGATTTAAGACTTACCGCAAAAAATCTTATACAATATCATTTTTACTGAAATCGATGTCAATTAACTTAATGACAAATAACAATAAATGGCGAGTGTAGGAGAAGAACCGTAGAGAGAATCAATGAATGGATAGGACAGAATGGTGGATAGAACAGAATGTCCTCAACTCATTACAGCATTAAGAAATAACTCGTTTATGAAGAGAATGATTCAATAAAAAATACCTCGTTTTATTTGTTTTTTCAATTTATATAGAAAGAGAATGACGAAAATTTTTTTTAAGGGAAACAGAATATACTTTATGTTTCGTAATCGATTTCATGCACGGTTAATGAGAAAATTCTGAAGTTGAATTGTAATACTTGTATGTTGTTTAAAAATCAGTTTAAATAAATGTTAGGCTGATTGGAAAATTACACTTGCAAATAATTAACTCTTCTGAAGAAAAATTTAATATTTTAGATGTCAGTAGTAAGGACTGTATTTAAGGGAAAAGATGTTCGATATTTGATCAGCCCCGTATCATTTGATTAAATTCTTTGTTCAAACTGCCTCTCCTCTAAATTATTTCTATTATGATTAGAAGCATTTGTTGTGCAATTTAATTTTAATCTGGAGGACTGTTCCGTTATTTCGCGCGGCAATATCACCAAGAGTCAACAAACACACTCATCGGCACTCTAATGCAAAGGTTAGGTGAATTTATTCTATAACAGAAAACTGAGATTAATAAGATAAGCAGGAATGTAATATACACAAGCGTAGATCGTTCATTGCATAATGACTAATGTTGCAGGAAAAACGATCGGAAAGGAGGGGAGGATACAAGGGGAGCTGAAAAGCCAATAAGACACATGACCTGAAAGGACTTACATGGGGACTTCTCGGCTCATTTCTAAGCTTGACCAATTTTTTCACATCCTTCAAAGCCCAGTGGGAAATTTCAGCCCAGGATAGCCCAACGGTATTTTTTGCGAGCACCCCATCGGACACTGGACACAACCGACAGGAGAGTTGCGGTGCAAAATGGAAGAGGGACTCCCGCCAGTCTGGTTCCTAGAGGCCCGATGAATCACAAAACTATTGACAGACACAAGTCTAACTCTATCCCCACCTCCTTCAACCCCCCTTCAATGCTGACAATCTGCTCTGTTTTTACTCTTTAGGATTTTTATAAATGCAAAGGGATAATCAATTCCTAGCGACCAGGTACAGCAGTTTTACTCACCCTTGCCAACGAAAATGGAACGACCTGTCATGCCTTGCTAGGAAATTTCGTTTCCATATAAAATTAACATCATTAATATTTTTCATTGATTTTTTTAAACTAGTAAATGTAAGAAATTCCGCAAATTTAACGCAAATAAAACACAATGGAATGTCTTTTGATTTTTGCTATGGGAAAAGTGTAAAATGGAGAACTGGATTAAGGGCTTTTATTGAAAAGTGTTAGAACTAACGGTTATCAGAAATTATTTTCATTTATTCCTTTTTTAGGTGTAAACAATGTAACATTTTAGCCAAACACAAGTTTTCCTATTTAAACATTTATTATTTTGTTGATGTACTTTATCTCTTTTGCAAATCTATATCCAAATACGAATGCCTAATAGAATGAATGAAAATATTTTTTGTCATCTGTGTGTGATTTGTGTGAACAATATCTTATTAAATTAGAAACATAAGCCATATATACACAATGCAAAATCAGAAAGAAATAAAGAAGAAAAAATCGTTGGGGAAAAGTGGTAATTAAAATAGAAACGCCTATGACAAACTATCTTCATATTCAAATTTCACATCTAAAATGATTCGCCAACACAAACTTAATTCACGAATTTGGCTCCAATCCACGCGCGAGTCAATCTTAGCCGGCCTCGTGGCGCAATTAGCACCTCCAACACTGAAAACAAATTTGCTCCATCCTTCATCGTATTACACAGCACCAGCAAATTCGATTAAATCCGATACAAGTTGGTCTGCGATTAATACACCACATCAAAAGTTTATAAGATTTCTTGCAACAGAGAAATCAACTTCATCTTTCACATTAGGAGGAGGGATGCAGGGCGTTTCAATATTTACATCAATGACAAGAAATGCAATTAATAACGCTATCTCAAATCCTTAATATACAAGCGTGCCTGAAATCTAATTCCGTTCTCAGTGACGTACGATATGATATTTATGATTCAACCACGTGTATGAAATTGATGCCAACAACAATTCTGATGGGATGGGAAGCATTCCTTCCGGATGGCAACTTCCCTGTAGTCTGGCCTAAGAAACAGGGTAGGCGTTAGTAAATAATATGTGTTTCTTGAAGCAATAAATAAAATAACGCATTAAATGAAATTCAGTAATTTAAGTAAGTTATAATATTTAAGCTTGCTCTTAGTGAACTGCTCAAAGGTATAGTTAAAAGAATAGAGGAAACTTAAGTCAACTGAAATAGCTATATTTCTAAGAATTCATCTATAACTGTAACCTTTCAACTCAATATAAAATGGAAGATGGGAATTTCTCTGTCCAAGTCCTTTGTGGCTGAGAAAGGGGACTCTCTTTCCCGAAATGTACATTTTAATGTATTTATGGTAAAATATTTTTGTAGAAATGTGTATTCGCTTTAATCTTCTTTAGTATATCATATTTACAGTTTGTGACCTCCAGTATTCCAAAGAAAACATTTCAATCTCAAATAATAATGAATATGAACATTTTTTTTGTTGTATTACTAAGAAGGAAATATTGTCATAAACCAATGTCATAATAGATAATATAATCGAAATACTGCTTTTGCAGAAAAGTTTTCGGATAACAGCCTCATTTTAATCATTGTGTATAGATACTTATATGTGAATTTTTAAAAATCTCTTCATTTAGATCTGGCCTGTACCCACCAGCAAAAATATTTGTGGATATATAAATTGCAAGACTTATTTTTCTAACACGCTATATTGCCTAATCTGTAATTGCTACTGTTAATTGTTATTGTTTGAACAAAAATTTTAAGAAATTCAGTAACAGTATATCATATGTGAATTATTCCACTTCAGGATATTAATATAAATATTTTTCAAAATGTCCTGCATATTGATTGAGTCTTGGTTGCATTGGACAAATAACAACGTTTATTGGACAAATGACGACACTTCCAAAAGCATCACGAGTTTTATCTTATTAATAATATTCAGTACTGAAGTAGTTTAATTTGCATTTCCACTGTCAAATGAGAGATAGACACAAAATACATTTTTCGAGATTTGACTGAAGAAATAATTTAAAGCAATAAATGATAAATTAATTTGGTATCAATTTTTAATAACTTCACAGTAACAAAAGAAAGAAAATTCATCATAGCAGAAGAAAAATTGTCACCAAACTTTGAGCTCCCAAAGATATGGATTCATAGGAATTTTATCTTTTGGCAGGTGAAAACAGAATTCTAAGCTTGGTGACAGCTTTTCTAGATTTATTGTGAATTTACTTCTTTTGCTATTGTCAATTTTCTTTCCAAATTTGGTCTATTATATGCCTTTTTTAACCTCTTTAAATAATTATCACCGAATATTTTCATCCTTGATTGGTTCATTATCCCTCATTAGAGTTTGACTCTGGAATTTAATTAAAAATTTTTTCGTGGAAGTTTTTAATTTCACAAAATATCTGAAAGATGACATATACATAAGCATTTATATTAAAGGTCACAGATTTGATATATAAAATATTACGCCTAACTATCCCATTTTGTCTACTTGCATATTAATATGAGGACTTTTGCTTTTTACTTTATTTTAAATTAAAAGAGATTTTACGAGCTAATGTATAATTTCTTCAATAAGACCCAATGAATGAAAATTTCTTTCTAAGAATATTATATTTGCTGTTGAGATTTTAAGATCTAACTTTAAATATCATGAAAATTAGGACAGTGGGGATAGAAAAACTATTATTGCCCTTTAAGGTTTGTAAGGACCAAACTCGGATGAAGTCTGGAAACCAAGTTCCAAAGGCGAGTCGAAAATAGGGCCAAAGGCAAAGAGCCTGATTTAAGGAAGGGAGAAGTTAAATGTCAGAAGAAGTGTTAACGATTGGATGTAGGAATTTCCTTATAATATGGCTTAGGGTTTTCTGTATAGTTTTGTATATCTGTGGGTTTATATTCAATGTTGTCAAGCTTTATGTAATAAATGTGGAAAAACCCCAATTTTAGAAAGAACGATAGGAACAATGTGTCTTCTACTGCCCCCTCCCCCTCACAGGATTTTATTTCTTATGCAAAATTTGTGTATTATTATTATTATTATTATTATTATTATTATTATTTAATTGTAATGCAGCATTTCATATAGTGGAACAAAAGTACAGACTAAGAGCGGAAAAACAAACTCATTAAAATTATTTTAAAGGCAAGTGAGCGGTTGTCTTTTGACAAGGGAAATACGTTTAATCCATGCACGAGTTACAGCAATAGTTTTCTTGCGATATTTCCAAACTAGATGACTCAATCAAACTTTATTCTGGCAATTCCAGGCAAAGTGTTCAGAAGGAAAAAAAATTCCTTCCGCCTACAAGGTGCTTTAAAATGTCTTCTCGGAATTAGGATAATGTCGTGTTCATTTCCTCTCAGTAAATTCCATTTACAAGATGGAAATAATGAAGGAGTGAGGGGGGGTAAAAACCGGAGTACGAAAATAAAACGACCATTTAGCATGGAATTACGAGATACAGCCAACGAAAAGAAAAACAACAATCTCCACAGAAAAAGGTATTTCACTTATCAGCTACTGATTTTTTTGTTAATCTCGATAACACTTCACTTGAAACGAATCGAATTCGCCTTTCGAAATTGAATTATTCTAAACGTAAACAACACCAGCACCTCCACAAACAATTAAAAAAAAATAGCGTAAAGGACGAGGAAACCAGATTTGGCGCATACGATTAAAGCTGTGCAGCAAAATTTTCTCGCTAATCATGATGGGGCCAAAAAGAGCGCTCGTTTTGCATTATGCAAATGAAATTCTACGATAATCCTAAGCTGTGAACTGGGTTTCTTATGATAAGTAAACCAAATGGATCACATGAAATAGTGTCGCATCTCGAAACGACTGCATTCGGATCCAACATGGCTGCACACGGGGACTGCAGAAGGAGGAGGAGGAGGAGTAGGCAGCGGCGCCGGAGGAGGAGAGCAATTGCGGAAGCGCTTTTCGGGAGCTCCTATGCCATTCCCCACTTTTTTTCGCACAAATATAAACATATAAAAAAGAAGCTAAATAAACATTTCCACTGCAATTTTTACTATTCCTTTCGTTATATACGTCTTAGTTGAGAGATGCGAATTGCAGAGAAGAGCAGTTTGTCCGAGCCATTAATAAAAACATCTTTTACTTGACACTTAACATTCATTAACGAGGCAGCTATCAGGTAGCCAAGTAGACATATAAACATGTTTTCTTTTTTGCGTTCCGTCGACCTTATCTTTTGAAACTGCATTTTTCTCCTGAATATCAATGCAGCATCGTCTCCTCCTCTCCCTTAACTTTTAACCCTTTCATCTCATCTCTCTCAGTTTCCTTCATTATCCGTAGGGTTCAAAAAGTCGTTGTAACGAGGTCTGACCTTTCCCACAGATCTCACATCCGCAGCGAACATAGCCACGCTATTGGAGGATTTCGGTGACCTCAGCTTCGCCATTACCGTCCCTGGGACGCAGACATTCTCTCCAACCCTATCTTCTCCTCATGTTATGATATCAATATTCCTTCTCCTTTCTTAGATGTTTGATACGTGCGTTATTGATTTACTCTTCTTCTATTTGTCCTTCATCACTGCAATTAAAGAAATCCTATAAAAACCCAGATCGCCGTTGAATCTTTTTTTTTTTTAATAACACTCCCAAGATTAAATACAGTTTCTACACGAGTATTCGCAGCATCTGTATCGCAAATGTCACTGAAATTTTCTTGTAAAACAGCAACGTTCATTCGAAATCTGGACGTCTTTCCTTTAGCAATGCAGCTGACGCCATGACTGCAACCATTCTCAGCTGGAGGAGAGAAGGGGAGGGGGGCAATGGATGACGGCCCTAGTTCAGAGATAATTACATTTCCCCTTTTTCGCTTTTCATTTGATACTTTGATGGTTCATTTAAATGTTTGTTTCCTCTGGTAAATGGCTTAAATATTTTGGGTAGTCAATCACTTTCACTGCAGTCATTATCTGACTAAAGCAGAGATACGGAGTCAGTGAGGAGAGATAGAGAGCGAGTGTGTTATGATAGAGAAAGCGACAGAAAGAGGGATGGAGAGAGAAAGAGAGAGGAGGGAAAGGGTTTTATTGTCATGATACGGTTCTTTAATCGTTTTTAAATTATATTAAGGAAACATACGTTTCCAAATTTCTAATAAACGATTAGTAACATATGAATGATGGTAGCGATGGTGCATCTTCAAGGATAGCGTTATTGTGATGGTAGCCGTGCCAATGCGAATACCATCAATACACTTTTAAAACTCCAACATACGGTTTCTCGTTTGTTTTTCTACCCGTGTCATGACATGGAAACTTGAGAAATTTTTTTGGGAGAGACCCAAGAGACATAGTGGCTACAAGCAGACTGCGCAAGGAGGAAACCAGAAAAATTAATCCAGAAGATGATAAAGATGATAATAGAGTGATGATGATGGTGATAGGAAAGAAGAGGCATGGTTAGGAGGAGAAGGATATGAATTTTCATACACACATATCTGGAGTGGAGGGGGGTAGCAGGAGGAGGAGAAAATGTAAACATATATACATATATACATATAAGTATGTATGTATACATGTGTACATATATATATGTATACTTTTTTCGATCTAACCTGTTCTCCTCTAGGGTTTGTTGAATGGGTTTCTGGTTGTAGCATAGCACCGCGTTCCCAGTGGGGGTGTTTGTGGTGCCATCGTGAGCGGACCCACTCTCGTCGGGGGAATCTCCAGTTCCATCACAGCGACGGGGTCTCAGCACAGGCGTGAGACCCCAACGTTCGATCAGCTGTAACCTCGAAATTTTGTCCGTTCCTGCGCGACCGACGAGTAATATGGCTACGGTCAGCAGGAGCGACCAACACGTTGAGGAGGACGGCGATGCGGTGGTGTTGGTGTTGGTAGCGTTCGAGGCGTTGCGGCAGGGTGGTCGCGCTTCGGACGGTGGCGGTGGCGTAGGCGGTTCTAACGCTCCCGACCGGAGCAACGGCGAGGCGTCTGCTTCTCCCGCGTCATCGCGCCAACGTTTCCCGTGCGGGTGGTGGACGTCCGAGGCGACCAGAGCGGTCTCCGTGGGGCCAGGCGTCGTGGTGGCGGCGCTGCTGCTGCTACCCCTGGCTCACGGAACCTTAGCGGTGAAAGCAAATCAGTGCGAGCGGAGCGGCGTAGAAAACCCTAGCTGGCGGGGGTGGTGATGGTGGTGTAGAAAACGGCTTGCGCCCAACGAGCCCGTGCAGCTCGCTGTGGTGGCGCTGCCATCCACGAGGAAGTTGACTCGGTCCGATCTATTGCCAACCACAAAGGGGTGTGCAGGTAGACATACAGAGAGCGAAAGCGAGAGAGAGAGAGGAATATATAAGGTGATCGCGCTAATGATGATGGCGATGATGGATAAGGAGGGAGAGGGAGTGTTGATGAGAGATATGGTGGAGAATAACAGAAGGAAATAAGATACACAACACATTAAGTAATATGGATTTTTCATCTTTTTTTCATTGCTTCGCAAATTCGAGTCAAGATTCCTTCAGCAAATTATCATCAAAAGTTTAAATTTCGAAAAAGGCAAACTTGTTCGGACAAAAATTAAAAAAAAATTACAGCAAATGTGCCAAGTGCAGCAAAATATTTTTACAAAAATACTGGCATTCCCTATCAATTTTTTGATTAATATTTCGTTGAATTTCTTTCAGAGATAACATCCTGTTGACGCAAGAAACTTACCTATATCAAAATTAGCAGGAAAATTATTCGGTCCTTAATAGCATGGATGTACTTATTCCGTAAGAACTTTATTTACCTTTCATTTTTTTTCTTAAAATTAATTTAAACAGCGAGAAGTTTAAATGCAGAGAGACAAAGCGTTAAAAATGTTAAAAAAAATTCACCTCACATAAAAAGATAAACAATTCCTTTAAATTTATTTCGAATACTACGGACGTCATTTTTCTCATGGCTATAACTGAGATGATGCTCACATGAAGAAGGCAATAGACAAGTAAAGAGAGCGGACGAGAGAGAGAGAGAGAGAGAGAGAGAGAAGCGTGGATGTATTCATGGCTTGCGGAGAGTGGGAATCGAGATGATCCTCGTCATTATGGAGTTTCTCTTTCAATAGAGAATTGGTTGAATCGAACTTCAGCCGTACAAAGAAGGTCCCCATGAATAATGAAGTTCATTGAGGTTGAATTCTGCCTTCTTTTCGAGTGAAAAGAGTAAGAATCTCATTATTTTCCTCGCCTCTTTCCTCTTCCTTTAAAACTTTACTGAAACAAAAAACACAACAACTCTACTCTCTTAAACACGAACATCATTTCTTTTAAAAAAGTTACAAAAAAAAAGAAATCAAACGTCAGGATAAGAGATAAAGTATCTACAATAAAACAGATGACCCGATAAATCTTTATTATCTTCTTATTTCTAATGCAAGAATCTAAAAATCACGTAGCGTGAAAATGCTATCCATTTGCAAAAATGCGCAATTTGTTCAGCATGTTGAATACCCATAAAAACAATGCATACTACATAGTTACTGTGAAGGATTAAGAAGAAAAATACAATCGAATAATCTTTAAACGAGATAATGAGGATAATTTCATGCGTACACGTCTTATAACGACCGCTTTAAGTTCTCCCCTATTAATTATCTGACTTTTCCAGTGGAAGCTGTTGTGTCATTGTGCCATCCATTTTAATTCCAGAAGAAGACGAAAAAAAAACATCTTTTCTACAAAGAGCGTTTTTTCCCCCTCAGTTTCGTCGTTCTTGTGGAAGCGCGGCGATATTAATTTCATTTGCGTCACAACACCACAGCCTGCGTTGCTTTAAAGAAGTCGTTTCACAATAGAAAGGTAACAGAAAGAAAAAAATTTTTTTTTCTTCTTTTCTTTGTAACAACTCTTTTAAGGGTTGTATAGATTTAATTTCTGTCTCCTACCGAAGAGAGGCGTCCTTTTAAAGGCAGAGTGTATGTAGTAAGGGGAAATGAGCGAGTGGCTTTCCCCCAGTACTTGCACTGCAGGCAGGGCAGGCGACAGAGCGAAGCACCCCAACTAGTTGCGTGGGTGGCTACCCCCTTTTCGTCAAACCCCCTTTTCCACCATAAGGTAAAGAGCGACCTTCCTTCCCTGTCCTCGTGACCTTAATAGGAGTGATCTTATTGCAGGAAAACGGGGAGACAAGATGGAGAGAGAAGAAAAGCCTTTTGTGGCGGCGAGCCTCCTCCCCTCGTTGCCATGCGCAACGTCCGACTCGTGAGCCTCGCCCGCTGCCATGACAACCGCACGCCGGTCGATGGCGGCACAGCCTCACCCCCATCTCTTGCCTGACAGAGGCTGCACTCGGAGGAGAGAAGTTTTCCTCCCCCTCCCCCCCACCTTCTTCCTCTTTCTAATTCTCACTCTCCTTCCCTTATACCGTCTTGAAATATAACTTTTATTGCCTCGTTGTCGAATTCCATCGCCAGTTGAATTTCAAACGAACGCTCGCTCAACAATTCCACCAATTTCCTTCCTTCCTTTCTCTTTCTGTATCCTCCGACTTTCTGGATCCATTTCATCATCATCCCCCCCCCCCGCCGCCTTTTGGTGGGATCGGAGGTTTTAATCTGGTGGGTAGGTGGGCTTCAGTATTATTATTATTATTAGGGAATTAATCAAAAATTCAAATCGACCTTAAATTCTGGCCCATTCTAAAGCGGTTAGTAAAGGAAAACAATAACTGAAGCAATTTGAAGTTTAGCGTTTCGAGCATATTAAAAATTGAAAAAAAAAAATAAGAAAAAAATTAAAAAAATAATATTGTAAATTTTACTATAATTACTATAAAAATTTGAAATTTTACAATTTTTTATTAATTAAAAAAAAAACCTAAAATTATTTTCCCTAGTTCTCCCTAAAATCACGATACTTATTTAAAAAAATTCAGTTTCCTCTACCGAGCGTCTAACCAACAAATTAAAAGTTACTCTTATTGACGTTCCATTAAGTGTATCGATGAACGAAAACACTTTCCCTACATTTGTCATTGTTGGTTTATTTTCCTAGGCTATGGAAGTGGAGGGGAAGAAGAGTGAGGGAGGTTGATTTGTCTGTCGCTCAAGCCATCCAATCTCCTCCCACTCCTCCTTGAGCGTTAAGAGTTCCTCCCTTGCCTCGAAGCGCTTTTCCCTCGAGTCACAGCGACCTTGAAGAGCGGCCGAGTCCATTTGGCATTGGCGACGAGGGAAGAGGAAGAGGAACCTCGAAAAAGCAAAATCAAAGACGGCATAACTGCTTATGATACACTGCAGTCAAAAGGAGAAGCCACCTGCCAGTCACCGTTCCTCATCGTCGTTCGCTGCTTCGTGATTATTCTCTTTCATCAGTTGGGTGATCTCTGAACCTCGCTTCGAGATAAAGTGGCCTTAACCAACGATTTGGAATCCTCGGTTCCCACGACCACCGTCTTCAAATGATCTTAAGTGAACGAAAGAATCGGTGGGCTCCTGTTTTTCAATCGAAATGCCCATACATTTGGGTAGCCGCCAAGCAGCAGCCGAGGTACTTGAATGCGACTTTTTGTGGTATGCGTCCAATTGACCGGACGACCGGACAATATATTCCGCTTCTGTGTTTTATCCTCCTTTCCTTCCCACCTCAATCCCTGCCCAAGTCCTTAACATTTTTTCGAAGCATGGAATTTTCACAGCAACACAGATAGATCCTGAAATCTGCAAATGAGACGCCCTCTCTTTTAAATCGATCAATACAAAGATAATCAAATAGACGACATAATTAGCACCATATTTTGAGGGTTTTCAACACTATCATTTTGGTTCTTTTTCCTCGTTTAATAGCGGTTCTATCGGAGAGATAAAGGGCGGGAAATAAACAACAGAACGACCTAAACAAAAGAGTCCATGAAGGAAGGCGCGCCCTAAAAAGAGTCGATTTAAACACGTGCCAATCGACCATATCATTCTTACGTAAAAAGTTCGTGTTTTCATAATCATTAGGAAGTGTCTATTCCTTGTGAATTCACGCCCATTTTGATTTAAAAATAGCGCATACAAGAAATCAAAAGAAAAGATCAAGGCGATTTAATACAATTCTAAACTACCGCATTGAAGATATGTAAAAAAAAAAAAAAAAAAAAATCAACAACAAAAAACAAGTCACTTCCTCCTACGGGTTTTATGATTTATCTGATTTGGTTTTAATAATAAAAAAATCTTTTCAACACTTTTTTTTTATTTACATTGGCATGAAGGAAACAAACCGAAATGCTTATTTTTTATTTAATAACAACAGTGCAAACGTGAATGCAGACGGTTGATTAAGATCTCTGGTAACGATTTATTGCGTGAATATTGCGGGTGAAATGATGCTATTACATCCACACTGTTGCGTTTCATTCGAAAGCAGTAAATGATATGAAAAAATGTCTCCAAAAATCGGACCTTACTGGGAAGGGTACATTACTGCTCTTTCCGACGCTAATTACTATTCTGCTATATTTACCTCAGGTAAAACACGAAATTTCTCTGTTTCGAAGAAAGGCATATCGTCAGTACTGAATGCAAAAGGAAAATCCCGGGAAGGGTTAATTCCAACTGGCCAGAAACAGTAAAATTCTCGAGTTCCCACAAGCCGAACACCACAGGTCACTTGAAAGGTCACTTGAAAATCCAACAATCCAAAGAGGGATCGCAAACATTGTACCGGGTGTTTCAAAAATGACCGGTATATAGGTATATTTGAAAAATCAATAAAAACTAAACGGGCAGCGATAGAAATACACAGTTTGTAATTTCGAAAGTTTGTCTGCCTGAAAATTTACTGTTGTCCCAAGCATATTGCAACACACGGTGTATTTCTATCGCTGCCCGTTTAGATTTTTCAAATATACCGGTCATTTTTGAAACACCCGGTATAACCTTACTTGGCTATGTAAATAAAATACTGCAAAATTGGTTTAAGAGGTTTTTTTCCACGCCATACCACCGGATATTAATAAATAAATAGTGAAAAATAGTAAAGAAAATTCCACGGCCTGGACTCGAGCCAGGGATCTTCGGGTTATAGCATCGGGACGGTAACCCGAAGGTCTCTGGTTCGAGTCCAGCCGGTGAAATTTTCTTTATTATTTTTCACTAAATAAAATAATAAACAAAGATTTGCAACTGGAAAAGCGACACGTCCCAGAAAGGAAGAGGAACTGTCGGAGGCTCTATGAGGGTTACCTCGCACTAGAATGACAGAAGTATGTTATCACTTTGGTATACCTCATCGATTGCAACAAACCCCGTCCACGTCGAGAGAAGCCATATCAAAAGTGGTCCAAGGAATGTAAGGAAAGTTTTTCAAAAGGATTAATGGTGATTGCTGGATACTCGTACAATGGCAAGGTCATAATCAGAAGAGTGGACAGGAAGGCTAAGGTTAACTCCCTTTACAATCAGCAGCATGTTTTCAGTCCAATTTTACACGATGAAATCTCCGCACTGTATGGAGAGGACAAAAGCAAAGTTTGGCTGCAATCAAGACAAAGCCTCAGCCATACGTCTAACTCGACCGTTCTATTTATGTTGAATTTGGAAGATGAATCTGCAATTCACGTTATACCCTTTCATGAATCCCTGTTAAGTCACTAGATGCATCCCAGATGGATTTCTGTGAATTTGGATTATTGAAACGAGCCCTTGCTCGACGCCGTCCAACAGCCATTGAACGGTTCTGCAGACATCTCTTCTACATTAGAAGATACGGTGTAAGGCAATAGTCCACAACCAGGGACACCAAACAGAACACGATCGTTGCTGGAGAAAAGGGTTTTCTTCGTAAATTTTCTCCTACAAATCGTTACCATAGATCGTAATCAACCTTGTGTATAATCCCAGTTACACAGGATGTCTCACCTAAAGTTAACCAATAGCTAACTTCTAAAATACAAATCTGACAGAGAACTTTCAATGAAAGAATTATTGTACTTTTATGTGAGGGTTTTTTAATGTGTACTCCATATTTTCGAATATGGAGGTTAACTTTGAAATGTGCAATGGAAATTCCTATTTTTAATGGTATTTTCATATTGTACACAACATTTGAGAGGATTTTCGGTGTTATGTTTACATGGACTATATTTCTTGTTTTTGTGAGAGGCAACTGCCTTCAAAGTTTGTAAACGTATTTTTGGTACACACGGTATTTACATCAACACGCTGGGAATAATTTAAATTATGTATTACATTTTCCATATTTACATCCTTTACTTATACCATATACACTACCCTATCAAAAGTCATGGGACACCATCACTTAAATAGAAACCCTCAAAAATATACATATTTTATTGGTCCACCTTTTGCTGCTATCACAGCTTCTAATCTCTGGGGGGGAATACTGTCCACAAGTTTTTGATACGTTTAGACAGGTAATTTTCGCCATTCTGCCATAAGTGTCTTGGACAGTTCGGTCACGGATTTCGAGCGTTCCGCACAAGCGCGCAATCGACGTTCCAACACGTCCCACAGATGTTCGATGGGGTGCAGATCGGGGCTCTGGGTAGGCCAGTCAAGTTCTCGAACCCCCTTTTCATCAAACCATGTGCCTACAGCCCTTGCTTTATGGCAAGGTGTGTTATCGTGCTGAAACAGAAAAGGGCCATTGCCAAAGTGCTGCCAGAGAGATGGGAGTGCTGCGTTGTCCAGAATGTCTTGGTAATGCTCTGCGTTTAGATGCCCGTCCACGGAAACGATTGCACCCAACCCATATCATGAAAAGCACCCCCACACCAACACCGACCCTCCGCCGAACTTCACCGTGGGCATAACACAGCTTGGCAGATAACGTTCGCCATACCCAAACCCGTCCATCCGACTGCCAGATGGTATGGCGGGACTCATCACTCCATTCAACCATTCGCCATTGATCCAGAGTCCAATGTCGTCGCTCTAACAGTTTTGCCTGCGAGATGGCACCCAACAATTGTACCTCTTTGGAAGTCTGAAAGCTCTTTTCTTTGAGACGTTCTTACAGCATTCACGCAAGCATCATCTCGTAATAGCATACTCTGTTATGTAGTGCTGGGAAGAATGCCAACAGTGAAATTGCAAAGGAATGTCTCATTTTCATTCAAGTCAGGGTTGTCCCATGACTTTTGATAGGGTAGTGTACCAGGTTATTCATTTATTATGATATGAAAAAAATAAAATTTTAACTAACAATGATTTTAAATTCCATGTTTTTTTTTTCTTAACGGATTTCATAATTTAGAAGGTAAAACTTCCACAGTTAAAATACTTATTATTAAATTCCAGAGAGAATAATAAAATTCACTATACTTATTTACAATGTTATTGCATTATAACACAAATTTTACCCGTTCCTTAATTTATTTGTTTGAAGATACGGATTTTTCTACTTTTCTCCCTCCCTTCCATCCATATTTTTTCTCTATTGCAATTTCAATTTTCATATATTGTTTTACCACAATAGCTGTGGATTAAAGTCCACGCCTCCAAAATACATTTCCATGAAAATCATGATCGTAAATTTGTTATCTGTGAAAATAGACGGCAAAATTACTTCTTTTGGATTCAGCATAAAGTGCTCTTCCAAATCCTTTAATGCGGATAAAAAAGATCGATAGATTTTTATTGAAGATGTCCAATATGAGTTTCCATAAAGATTGGCCAATGCGAACGGGTAGAGGGGACTGCAGGCGAAAATCTCTTAAAGCCTTTATCGTCTGAACCGATCATAATCGATAGTAAAAACCAGCGAATCGATCATGAACGGTGTGATTGACGATAAAATAATAGTCAAAGGATTAAACTAACAGGGGAGGGGGATGAGGGTAGGAGAAGCACGCTCGTGCTAATTTATCAAACCCGGAAGTGGAAGAAAAGCTCCTCTCAACACAAACATTGAGCGACGAGAGGAAATGGAAATTTCCCTTCATTACAGCATTGCCGAGACTGACTTTTTTTAAAGTTGGAAAATAATTTTTAACGGTATAAAATTCATAAGTAACATCGAAATTTTTTTTTCAGGAATACAAAAAATGCTGTTTACGCTTAATCTAAACGTGATGGAAATTAGTTTCGATCTTTTATCATCACATAATAATGTAAGCGTAGAAGAAAGTAGACGTGTGAGACAATATGTGAAAATGTCGCAGAAAACAAAAAATATGTCGCACATGCTGTTTTCTGCGACATTTTCATGGATCTCGCAATACCCAAGTCCTCTGACAAGGAACAAAGCAAGAGAACCATAAGGCACGAATGGCGGCTCGCCTGCTTTCACTGAAAACTCAACAACTTCCTGCTGTGACGTCAGGAAACTAGCGATTATGTTGATGTATTTAAACAAGACCATTAACCCACTCGTCGCCCTGGTGTTGCAGGTGTGAAGGCAGGTGGTAGGAACGCAATCAAGGGCAATGTGACAATATGCGGGGAGGTGGAAGAGAACGAGGAATCGTAAAACAGCCTCGTCATCCGATCCTTACATAATTTAGACTTATAGACTCATTGGATTGTTAGGGAAGATGGGGAAGCCCCAAAAGCCCCCCTCATTTTTTTTTTTTTTTTTTTGCTGTATCATTGCATTTGTCAGAGTAAATTATTCACTCGTCGTTCAATTGCGTCGGCGAGGCAATCACTGAATTCATTTCGTAGTCTGACTGGAAATTGCCAATTGCTTATTTAAATATATTAAGCCCAATTCCAATTTTCATAGAATTTCAAAACAATGAATTGCTTTTTTGTGTTGCGGGAAAAATAGAGCTCCGGAGAAAACATCACAAAGAACTTGCATTTTTTTCCTTCACTGCATGACGCCAGTGCAATACCGAAAGCCCTCGAGAGAAAAATACGTGAATATAAAACGATTGAAAATTTTCCATAGACAACTCCATCTATATTAATTTAAATAATAAAATAGAATTGCAATGAAAATTTAATTGTTTTATTTTCGCCCGAATTTTATGAGAAAGCGGTTAACATTAAACACAAACATTAAAAAAAAAGTCCCCAAAACTGTAAACAAAAACTATAGAAACGAAAAAAACAAAAGTACTTTTCCACAATACAGAGAATTTTTATGGTGACGAGAATATACTTACTGTAGGTTTACTGGAACATATTTCTCCACCACTTATGTACTCTATGTCGGTATTTCTTAAAGAGAAGATTGCAAAAAATTCTTGGAGGGGGGGGGGGAGGGATCGCAGAAAATTTGATGGGTGACAAATTTTTCAATTACTTTATAAATTTTATCAGTATTGGTAAGGATAAAACATATTAGAACATATTCCTTTGAAATTTGTGTGTGTGAAAAGGGGTCGCGACAGAAAAAATTTAAGAAACACTGCTCTATGTGATGGTTATTTCTATCGCTCTACATCAGGGATGTCCAGGATTTCTGTTCGCGGGCAGCGCCCGTGCACGCGGGTAATCTTCCTTCCCCCCCTCCTACTGCACTTTACGTTGATCAGTTCCTTAAATAAAAAACTATACCCACTACCCTCCTGAGTTTTGGACTATCTCCTCGGCTTTGCCCGTGAGCTTTGTCCGCGAGCTTTATATGTTTCTCGCGGGCGACGGGCACAATTTGGACGTCCCTGCTCTACATCTTATTTCCACTTTAAGAGGCTTCTATGGAGAACAGCGAGGTTAATTCCGTTCCACTCCTCTTGACAGGCTTTACATAATCCAGAAAGTATTCTCGGACGTCTTATATGAAAAGCTCTTTTAAGAAAATCGAATCCACAAAAATCCATGGGAGATGCACCGGGTGATTTGAAAGGGCTGTCTGAGAATGGGATAACCTTAATCCTAGTTTCCTGTTCCATTCAAGCACAGTACTGGTCAGTCGATTTAGCCGTGTAGATAGATGTTTTGTCCTGGTGGATGCATTAGTCTTTCGCCCTAGGGCAATATAACTGTGGGATATCGTTACACTATATGTGTTCCAAGGCATTTTCCTGATAGTATGCAGCATTTATCTTTGCTTTAGCATTTTAAAAGTTTTCTGCTGTTGTTTCTCCTTCCTGCACAGTGTCTTTGCAATAAAGCTTGAATTCGGGCCTTATGACGGCGTTCTAATTTCAAACCTGATCAAATAATAAGGTTTACCGATGCAACCGAGGTTCCAATCTTGCTTGAAATGCCTCTTGTGTTGGCGGATCTTTCGTAAGCACTAGCCTCTTTACTGTTCGAATATTAGCCTTAATAGGGGAAGAATGGAGGTGCGCTTTTCGTTCAGGAGCGTTGCATTGTTAATTGTTTGGATCATTTGTCTTCTGTGTTTGATAACTTATGTTTATACCATTTTTGGAAATAATGAAACCTTTTCCCCTTACACTGTTCTATTATTCTGGAATACGAGTAATCAGCGTCGGAAAGCAAGCCCTCCCAGAACGATTCAATTTTTGAGGGCATTTAGGCAACAAACTTGAAAATGAAAAATGGAATGATAAGTACGATTGTTACCAAATCCATGTGTAAAAGTTCACGAACCTCGTGCATTTCAAACCCGTGCTACGACGTTTTAACAATCGTCACCAAAAACATGAAACAACTCTCCGTAAGTAAAGATTTTGTCTCGGAAAAGTGTTTCTTCTTTTTAGTTTCTATTAAAGTAAATCTATTTTTATTTTGAATTCGTTATGAATTAAGATTTTTAATAATTATTCATAAACTATGTAGTATTTAAATATCGCCTTTATGGCATAAAAGTGCCTAAATGACTAGCGACATCTCTAGTCTAATTTCAAGAGCATTACTATTCCCTTATTAATGTATTATTCATTGACAGCTGCTTATTTTCAGATCATTTTTAAGCACCATGTAACGTAATAAGCTCTAATATGATTAAAAAAATTATAAAATAAATCTTGTAACAACATAATGTTACAAAAAAAAAACGATCAGCTTTCATTGGAAGAACAAAAGCGTCATGCTTTGTGAAAACATTTGGTAGAAGGAAATGATGCATTTGCTCTTATCAGAAAACCAATTTTAAAACAAAAAATGATTAACAGAAAATAAGTAAAGCATTTAGATATTAATGAAAATATCAGATGAAAAGGCAAAATTACTATTGACTCGACGGTTAATTAGAACTATGGATGCAATGATGATGATGAATGTGTTAAACGCTAATTTTTAAGCTCTTATGATTAAATGACTCATGTTAATAAACTGATTTAATATCACACGATCGTTCAAGAAGTAATCTAATTACATATATCTATCTACTCAACGATTCAATTCAATGTCCTTGATGCTCGTACGAAAAAAAAAAAAAAAAAAAAGATTTCATCGGCATTTCCACGAAAGCCCGGTTGGACTTCTTCGAATTTCTTTTTTGGAAATACTCCGAGGGGCACCTCACCACTGATTGAGTACATTTCCCGTTGCTAAAAGCATGTCAAAGGAGTCGTTGATGGCTTTCGTATGAAGCAAATCACTTCCACTCACTCAACCAGCAGTTTCACTGCATTTTTATTATCGAACTACCGCTTTTTCTACTGTGTAATACATGAGTAAAGATTGCCCTATTCCCTTCGGGGCTTGGCATATCACTAAGTGACTATTGCGTCAAAACTTAAGTAAATTTTTGGAATTCTTTTTTCTTAAATTAACACTTTTAGCATTATAAATTGTACACTTTTCCTCATTAATTCTCGGCGATAAGATATTACTTCTTAGAAATAAATTGTGATACATTTAGTTTAAATCTCATAAAATCATATTAAAAATTTAAAAAATATATTTTACGCCATTTCGAAATAAGCACTCCAGATGTAGCTTTTCCGTATTTCTGATGCTTAGGTTGAATTTAGATAAAAGCCGAATTACCTCTTTAAAAAATCAGACCTTAATGAACGATAATCCACTTTTGAAGCGCAACCCTGAAATTTGGCCTAATTCCATCTGAAACTGCGGTAAAAATCTTAACGTTATTCTGAAGAGATTACATTTGCCAATTTTCAAACAAAATTCCGCATTTCTATTCT
The DNA here is from genome assembly GCA_023313115.1 of Rhysida immarginata. Lineage (NCBI taxonomy): Eukaryota > Metazoa > Arthropoda > Chilopoda > Scolopendromorpha > Scolopendridae > Rhysida > Rhysida immarginata. The sequence continues at coordinate 931,132 of JAHWFO010032172.1, forward strand.
TAAAAAATATTTAACTTGTCTGGCGTTAAAGCCTTTCATAAATAATTTCTGAGAAACACATCTCATGTATGCACACATACCCACAGAAACCAGTTATTTCAATCCAGTTGTGACAGATGTTTCACCTCTAAATTTCGCCAACAAAAAATGCGAGACAAGGACATAAAGCTTGTCACCGAGCCCAGCCAGAAAAGGAATCAAAACAATAAAATATATTTAAAATAAAAATATATATTCGCTGTAAATAATTCATGTCCTGTTTTGAAGAGCCAAGTAACTCATTTCATCAAATTAAAATAAAAACGAGAAACTAAAAAAAATTATAACTATTTTGCAGCACATCTTTTGCAGGCGCTACTTTATGCAAATAAGGGGACGTGTGTCAATGTATGCATTGCGCATGTGCAGATTCCATCGAAGCGAGAGAAGACTAGAGAGGGGAAGGCCATAACCCAACCTACGGAGAAAAAAAAAAAAAAGTCGTCGTCACAGCGAACAAGAGATCGAACTCTTTTAATGAAGGACGATCGTCATCCGCCATTCTCTCTTTTTTTCATTTTTATTATTCTTCGTGTTCTTTCGCCTTCTTCGCACTTGTTAAATAATTGAGGCGAAAGGGTTAAGCTCGTAGACGCTCGGGTTGCAGGTAAATAAGAGCGAGCCTCAACAGAGACTCGTAATTTATGAGGTTGTTTAATTTACAATTAGCTATTAATTCTGTTCTCTACTGGTCGACAGGCATCTTCCAAAATTAATGGGGCGGCTGTTGGCGCCTTTAAAGCCCGCCTTCTCTCCTTCCGCCTTCAACTCAGCCAGGAGCCGAGAAAACTTTTATCAGTTAAAAAAAAAAAAAAAAAAAAAAAAAAGAAGAAGCGAGAATGCATTAACAAATTTGTTTTAAATTTTAGAGCCCGTACACCGAAGAATTATAGATGAACAGCAACAGTAAAATTCTGTTTTCTGCTTCATGTTAACAAAACACAATTTATTTTCATGTAAAGAATTCTTTTGGGAATTAGTAAATATAAACACATAGTATAAATTTTTAATTTGTGTTGGATTTAACTTTTTGATTTGACAAAATCCGCATCGAAAAATATCATCACCTCAGTTCCGCTATTTTATTTTAATAAAAATAATCCGTTAAAATAAATTATTATATAAATGAGCTGTTCTACGTTAAAATAATTATCATGATTCCTGAATTGAGCTTTAAATTGCATTCCCGCCCCGCTCTTTTCAATCCTTCTTTCAAGAGAAGAGTAGAAATGGCGTAGAAATGACGTAGAATCTAAAAGAGTAAAAAAAAAATAAATCTGAACACATGTTTTAGAAGCCAGAAACCTACGCGGAAATTTTGGAAGTGTGGTTGCTCTCCTATTAACATGGGAAGACGCTTGTAAAAGCGTTCTCCCAGGCGCATTTCGGCAAATATCAAAAAATGAACAAAATACTTAGCGCATTCTCTTTCTAACACTGAAAAACAAATAAACCCGTACCATTAAATTTCGAATTTATAGGCGATATCTAAATATTTTTCATGCACTTCATAGCATATTTCATAGCTGACGAACAGCTCGAAACTCTGATAAAAAAAATTATTTCTCTTCAACCAAAACTCGGGCCAAAAACAAATATTCACGCAATAGGCCTATAGACATTCAAAGAAAAAAGTTTTCATTCTTTTAATGAAAAAAAATTCTCATTTGACAGGTTCGTAATCGATTTATATCTGAATTTTCAGTAGAACTGTCAGTATTGAGACTTTGTACAATGTAGTACTTTAGCAAAGGATTAGCTAGGTTCGTGTATTTAATTTACCGCGTATCCGGCAAAATTATTACCTTTTCGGGAAATAAATGCTAATAATTCTTACACTGTAATAACAGAATAACCAGATTTTGATTTTCTGTTAGGTGCAGAACCTTGCTGATCCTCGGAGGCAGATATTTGACGCTTGTGCATCCGTCACTCCTCAATGCGACCTTGCAATGAGACCTGATCTTCCAATCTGTCTTTGTGGGAACTTTCGATCAAGGTAATCTCTTACCCTACATTTGTGTAGGGTGGAGAGCGGCGTCTTGCTGAATCTGTCCATATTCCTGTCTGAACCTTCTTTGGATAACAATGGGAGACTTTAATTCGTTAATCTAAAAACAACATTAACTTTCTCCTGCACTATGAACTCTTTTATGGACATTTTATCTCTTATACGCCATTACATCTCGTGCTTGCGCACTAGCGTAATAATTGCCTAGTTCTAATGCTTGAAGAGTTTCTATACGAGAGAACATAAAGAGCATCCTTGTTACTTAAATGGTTGAAAAAATATTAGCATTTGTTATTGGTAGTAATTCTGTCGGACAAGCTGTATATTTTAAGAAGGATATGGAATGCTTTAAATTAAAATTAATTTGTACTCATTCTTGAGTAATTTGCTAAATGGTAAAAGCAAAAATGACAGTGGGCATTTCATGAACTAATTGAATCATTGCAGTTTTGTTTTGGATATGGTGACTTATGAGCATTTTAATAAACTATTTATGTAACAGATAAAGGAAAACCCGTCTCTTTGCTCTTAGTACTGACTTAATGCGAATATAGTGTGTCCTATAAGGTATTGAAGCCACTTGGTAACCATCATATCAAACAGGCACCAGGTTCGCGAGTTGGGACTTTTCTTTTTTAACTATCAATAATACTGAATAAAATGCTCCAACATTGGATAATTTATTTTAGCTCAGTGACAAGGAGATAATTAGCAATGAAATGGATGATCGCAGTCCCTGGTTTGATTCTAAATCAAGAATTTTACCTTTCGTTTTCATTTAATAGATCGCCCAATATTTATATATTCTGTCCAGTTTTATTTTTGGTTTTTCGGTTTGTAATTCTGTTTCCCTATGGTTGATACAAATGCTTATATCCATGAAACTCTGTGTTAATTAGCACACATTCTTGGCAGGACAGTTACAAGCTGATGCAGGAGGTGCAATTGCATCTTTTCAGCGCAACTGTAAAAAAAAGAACTTGATGTTTATATAATTAATATTATTTTTATTTATGGCATTTCTTACAATTTAATGATTATTTATGCTTTTTCCTATCATAACTTCTTATTCACTCCCTACAAAAAATTCAAGACTCTTTAATGTATTTACTTTTCCTTTTTTTTTGTTCGAAAATTAAAAATTGATATCCACCAAATTAAAAAGAAAATGGTTTAGTTATCATAACCTGCAAACGATTTGTAATATTTATTTTTGATGCGAGGGCGGGCGGGTAGAAAAACTCTCCAGCGGAATCAATGAAATGTTTCAATTTTTCTTCCTATCATCCCGTGGCAGATGAATAGCAACCGGAAGCTGCATGTCACTTCCTTCCAGGCGATCCGTTTGGCAGGAGGAAGTAATACTCGGGCATGCGCGGTTCCTCACAGACTTGCGTGAGTCTCGCATCACGCCGCCAAGTGGACACTTCTTGAGCATGACCGCAACTTGACGCGCGTTCCTATCACGTGACCTTGACTGGCTCCGAGAGCCAATCGAAGGAGAATGGAAGGAACGGGAAGGCCAACCGCAGGTGACGTCATTCTCCACAACGCGAACACAATGGCCTTCTGTTCGGTTTCGGTCGATCACATGACCGAAAAGGGGGCATCAAATGCCAACTTGGAAGGATTTTTTTTTCCTATTTTGATTTGTTTTTCTTGCTTATCTTCCAAAGAAAATTTTTATGTGTTTTTTGGCCTTTCTCTTAAATGGTCTAAAGGAATGTGAAATAAAGGAAGCAAATGGTATTCATTAATAATACTAAACGCTATTCAATCATCTTGTAAAAGATATTCCAAAATTAGGCGAATTCGATAGGGGAATGATTTTATCTCTTACCCACGAGTGATGAAAATGTCTTTAAATTCGTTATTAACGCATGATTCATCAAAATACCATTTTATAGAAACGCAATTTTATAGCACAATGGAAGTACTTCAATTAGGAAAAAATAAAAATAAAAAATAAATAGAGCCATCAATGGAATTTCTTCTTTGCGAATTTTTCTTTGATTTCAACGAATTTGCAAGTAAACTTAACAAAATAAAGAAACGCCTCAGTCCAAAATACTTCCACATGACTAGACAGAAAGCGATAACTTGGGCAGACACTTGTTCGAAAGTCGTCTCAACCACCTACTATAAACTACCTCCTCTTGGCAAAGCTTGCATTCAATTCGAGCCTTTCCTAATCGAAGAACTGAAAGGTTTTTCCTCTGGCAAGATCAAAATTGAATATGGAAAAAATATTTGATTTTGGCAATTGTTAGAAAGTAGAGTCCAGCGAAAAGAATGGAATTTTCCATTCCGTTTTTCGCGTTCCAATCACAACTTTCCCTATTTTTATGACAGGTGACTCTAGCTCCCTCCTCGCCACCCACGCATAAGATAGAAATCTAAAGGGTTCTAGGAATCTTTAAGAAAGCTTCGATGAGTGCTACGCCCTTGTAAGAAATCGACTGTTACCAAAAGACTGGAACCAGAAGAAGAGAGTAAGAGAGAAATGTGGATGCGGTTGCCAGGCAACAACATCCCATCGACGTTGCTAAGCAACGGCGTCTGCAGTGCAGCAAGAGTCCTCAGTGATGCCGTGCCACGTCATCGATTTCATCCCGAGCGCCTTCTTTTCCTCCTCCGTTAAGACGATCCGATCTCTCCATTAAACAAAGGGGACAGAGTGCGTGAAAAACAAGATGGCAGGCCTTCTGTAAGAACTAGAGAATAAAAGCTGTAACGTCGTCTTCCGTGAACGGGAGAAACGACCGAGAAATCACCTCAACGAAACGGACGGATCGAGAGTAAGTCAAAGGGAGAGGGGGGTTCGCTCTATCGAGGGCTGGGCTTATCCCCCTCCTCCTCCAACCTTGTCAAGAGAAGCGGAATGGGAGGGTTAACAGAGTGAATTACAGTCGATGAGAGGGAGAGACTTGCAACTCCTCTTGAAGGACATGTCCTTGGGAATTTTCCTGCCGTTCTTTGACAAATAGAATGACTAGAATGTTTTTCACTTCCGGAAACCAAACAATATAGAAAACATTGCATTGATGACAGTTGACGAAGGAATGAAAGCAAACAGAACACGAAACTCTTCAGGGCAATATCTTGACCTCTTTTTCCAATTATTATTTCTATTGATAGAGAATTTCTTAACTGATTTCTTTTATTCTTTTAAACATTACCTTAATGTATAAAGTTTATTTTGATTTTATGCATGTCCTTTAAACTTTTTCATATATCCATATATATAGTTATGCCATCATAAATTTATTACCTGCTTATTAATAACAAATTATAATTTTTTGCTGACCACTAACTAAGAGTGGTGACCTATGTTATCGTTCCACCAACCTCCAACTCAAAAATTTTTTTCACTGATACTGACCTAAAATCTCATGATTCGAGAAGATATACTGAAATTAAAAAAAAAAATCCGTCTATACATAAATAAGCAATTTTGTGCAGCTAAGTCCTCCAAACAGCTAACAGCAAAATCAAATGAAATTAATATACAGGGTGTTTCTGAATGGTTTGTAAAATCTTTTAGAATATATTCCAGGGACCAAAACAATCAAAAAATGTCATATGAACATGGGGTCGTAAACTCTTCTGAATAGTTTGAAGATGTCCTGCAGTAGACGAAATTAACGTTAAAGCGTTTAGGAATTGCAAACTGTGATTTACTTTTAACGTATAACAAGACAATAGACTTATTAAAGCATATGCTCAAAAGAATTGTATACTTGGTTCCTTAAAGATGCCTTGAGGTAGTTACTTTGAATGAAATTGAAATTTTTCTTATCACCTCATCCAAAATAAAATTTCTTAACGAAAGAGACAAGTTTATTAAAATTTAATATTTATTTACAATAATTTCCTTTTAAATTTAAACTAATTTCAAATTCAATAACACCAATCTAAAAATTACATTATGTGCCCATAAAATTGCATTAAAAATTAAAGCCAATTAAAATTATATTAATATTTTGCTTTTGAACTCCAATAAGATTTTACAATTTGAAAATTATTTTTTGCATAATTCAGGACTAGTTGTAACAATATTTGACATGAGAGAGCGTCAATCTCCGTATTATAGATCTGGAAGTAAGGCAATCTCTTCAATAACTGCAAATTTAAAACTATCTTGTGAGCTTAAGTGCTGGTTAAGTTAGTCTCGATAACAACTGCATGGAACAAAAAAAACTGATATCTAAAGATTAATTTAATTCTAAAGATAATGAAATGACTATTAACTTTTGTTCGCTTGTAGGACTGCTAAATTCGACATGTACGAACTCCTCTCACTGAGACAAATAATTTTTGTACATAAATTGATTGGCTCTAATGAGCCTTTTTGGAGTTTTTAAGGTTTTTATTACCCCATCCCCTCCAACTGAAAAATTTCTTTCATGTTTCGAGAAGATATGTTGACATTTTTCGAAAATATTTCCATCTGTGCATGTTACGTATGTTCGTATGTGACCAAATTTTGTGCAGCTAACTCCTCCGAAATAGACTCTCATTAAGCTGACTAATTTTCACATATAAACTGATAAGAGACAACTGAACCATTTGGGAGATAGAGATTTTCATTTTTTACACAATAATTAAACATTTGACACTGCAAAATTGAACCTAGGAATATGAAAGAAGAATTAATTTTAGGTCAGAATGGGAGGCCTATGCGAATGACCATTCCACCATTTCAATTAATTAAAATGGTAAATTAATATTTAAAAGTGATTTTAATTTGAAAATGTTCACATATCTCCCATTCGCAAGAGAGTCTGCAAAAGTATTCAATGGTTAACGAAAGTAAAATTAAATTTATATTATTTATTATGATTAATCAAAAGCATATTTCAGCTTACTTGAAAAAATCAAAAGGTAAGGCTGAAAATTAACCTCGTAATATTTTATCTATCTTTCACACTCAGACACATTTTTTGGACTCTTTCAATTCTAAAGTTTTCACGTCTGTTCAATTGTAAATCTTCAAAATGTCGTTTCTCATTTATTCTGGAGTTTAAATCCATGAAACGACATAAGAAGATGAGAGACTTTCTTGCTCTATAATAGGAGAAAGAAGAGTAAAATTGACTGGAGGGGACCGATAGAAAGGGCAGACAGCGACACCTTACTGAGCCCGCAGGGGACGCGAACGGGAGAAGCATGACGGGAAGGCTTAGTAGCCAATGACTGATTCATTGTTTCCTTCGAGTATCAACTGATTTTCGGCAGAAGCTCCACTTCTTTGCCGAGTTAAGGACCGGCGCTGGGCTCGGGGTAAAAAGGAAACGAAATTATCATAAAGCTATTGAAGACGACAGAGAGAGAGAGAAAAGAGATAAAGGCAACGAGCGAGCGAACGTCAAGAAAAGGATAAATGAATGGAGGAGAAAAACGAGAAAAGGATAGGAAGCGGCAGTGAATAAGTTTTTAAACCAGTTTTGAGATATTCATTTCAAACAAAATATTAAAGCGAATGAAAATAAGAAAATGAACAAGCTTTTTTGTTTTCAAAAAGTGATAAGTTTGTGTTTAAGTAAACAAAAAATAAATTTATTGATTTATTTACTCGATATCATTTAAATTGCACAAAAGCACATATTTTGAATTCATTATAAATTTTTCTTAATATTTTTAAATACGTTTCTATTATGTTTATAAACATTGGAAATTTATGAAACAAAAAAAAAATGATTTATTTTTCCTATTCGCTTCACTGCATTGCGAATAAACATCACAGCCAATTCTTCCAGCACTCAAACAGCATTGCCTGATACAGCTGGCCTAATAGTCGACTAATAATTTTAAGTTGCCCATTTTTTCACTCGAATAAAAGCAAATGACGTTACAATTTAAAAAAATATTCACCATAGCCTCAGCATCTGTAAAAATAGGACAAACTTTCATTAACCAGTTTAATTTTATGTCTTCTCAACATCTGTAAAGCTTCAATTTACGATATAATTAGACATAATATTGTTTACAATTTGTGATTATATTATCTTCTTCCGCAATCTATCTAGCATTTTATCTTTATTGATAACAAATAGGATTGTCTCCCGCCCTCTTCTTTATCTATTATTGCATAGAAATACTCTTTATAACAAATGTTTGCTTAAGACACAAGATAGGCAAAAGTTAGTTTACCGAAAGTGCCATAAAGAAATCTTTAGAAGATAATAAATTAAAAACAGTTTAAAAAACAAGTCGAAAATTGAAACAGAAAAAGGGCGACTAAATTTTTTTCTCATGTGTGCTTTTGTCCCATGTTGTAAACATATATATAGACTGTCAAAGATTGGAAGAATTGGCTACATAGTGTTGTTTACTGAAGACTTTCTTAGAAAGTAAGAATATATCGAGACGCAGCTTCACGGAGGATAAACATTCGTGGAATAGTTAGTGGCTTAATTGCCTAATTAATTATAAGGAAGATGTAAATTAAAAGAAAAGGGAACTCATTAAAAACTTCCAAATTAAATAACAGAGCCTTTATTTTTCCTCATTAAGAGGGTAATGCCGAATTTGATTTCAATTAGTGTCTGTTAAGAAAGTGCATTAAAAATTTTTACGTCATATAAAATAAAACTGAATAAACTAAACACAAGTAATCTCTCAGAAAAAAAAATAAAAAAAATAAAATAAAAGAGGGAAAAACACATTGTTGAGGCGAAAGAGATCAATTCTAGATTCGGTTAATCCGGAGAGAGAGAGAGAGAGAGAGAGAGAGAGAGAGAGAGAGAGAGAGGGGGAGCGGGGGGGGGGGGGGCGGCCCCACGCAAGTGCCAAATTCCGGCGCCCGTTGGCATCTGTCGGCAAAACGAGAAAACATTTTCGGTCGCAGTGCATCACAAAAATACCAAACCGCATAAAACAGCGATAATTATGCTTCAAAAATTAATTTCTATGCGTAATATAAAATTAACTTAAAGCTCTAATATTGAGATAACTATAAAAAAATTAAGTATTTATAAATTGCTCGTTATGATAGGCATGAATTAGTATTCATTAGGCCCATTTCATACTGCATTTGATATCCTTGACATTGAAATTTTCTACATTTTATACAAATTTATTAAACAAGTTCAATTTTTAATTAATTATAAAATTAAAAACATTTGGTAGCTTTCTCTGTCTCTCTGGGTGAGGCAACAACGAACTACCTAACCAATAATTCTTGCTAATTATTTACTTTGAATTGAAGAGAATACTAAAAATAATATTGATAGTATTGTTAAAGTCAAATAAATAACACCCGTTCACTAAATTAATAAAGGGCCAGGAATTATAGTAATTAATTTTCAATTATTGTCAACACTTGAATACACAAATTTTGTAGAATATTAATTATTTAGCAGGTAATTCATTTATTTATTTTACTTAATTGCTTTTACTAAACGGGAATGAACTAGTATTGAATAAACGTTTATATATAACATTTATAACAACAGTCCTCAATTTTCATAAACAGCCATAAGTTTATTTGCCATATTTCAAAATATTTTTATAATCATTAATTAAAAAAAAAATGCTGTAAAAGTTGAATTTAAAATTATTTCTACAGATAAACAAGAACCTTTCTCATTCAAAATAAAAATAAAAGAAAAATCGATCAATGTCTCCACCATCATTCTGTAAACTTATAGATTAAAAACAAACTTCTGAACAGAAAAACAACAAAAGGGACAGTGACTTTTATATCAACATTTTAACTTGTTTTTTAAATAGTGAAAATAATTTTCATAAACACAACACAATCAAAACGCCCATTAATGTTTAAATTCATAGAATTTATGTTTAGTCTAATACGTGTATCACTTACATTAAATAATTATTAATTAGATAAAGAATTTTACTAAAATTTTAAAATTTCAATGAAAATAAAACCACCAAACAGGATAACTATAAATGCAAAATCTAACAATTTCCTTTTTCTTAAGGAGAAGATAGATATGATTGGATATCATGTGTGCCATTTAATTCAACCGCTTCTTATATTTTTTTGTATGAAATATTTTTTCTTTAAGCAATTCTTACACATGCTTTAAGAAACGGCTTTCCAACTTCTTTAAGGTTCCCGCCCCATTGATTCCTAGACCCTAGCGCCCTCATGCGCTTAAAACTTCATGCACTATTCCTCTCGATCTTTCCACTACCCACAAGGGGGCGATACTATCCAGTTTGGAAACCCATGGTGTAAGCTCTAAAGATCGTGTTGACCAAAGTTAGGGCCCAACTCAAAAGCTTTGAACAGGCAGAATGGTTTCTTTCTCTTATGTCAAAATTAATTGATTAGTTTCTTCTCTATTTACGTGCCATAAAAGAAATGAAAAATCTATTATAAACCATTTGTCATCAACGAAATGGGAAATAGATATATAACAAGTAGAAAAAATGTACGCAGTTCTAAAGCCTTTCGCGTGTACAGTCACTCTTGACTAGTCACCATCACATGGCAATTATTCTACTCATTCAGACCTGATTCTTAAGAGTTAAAATGGAAAAATTCAAATATAAAATGGTAATCGAAAATATCACAATATGCATTTACTACACTTTACTATAACAATACTGAAAGCGTTCTTAATAAGCTATGAAATTGGTAAATAACTTTTTGTAAAATAACTTAACTTGCTTCTAATATAAAATACTATAATTATGAATTATGAAACCACTGCGACACAGTGTAAGAACTACGATAAAGCAACACATACCATATGGTATATTCGCACATATAAGAGCAGTCAATGCATTTACCCAATACATAAACTAATTTCCATTCAGTGCAGACCAATTAAGTTTCTTCCAATATTCATCTTCTCAAATCATTTCTGCCCATAGCGCTAACATCCTGTCATGGACCTAGAGGGACCAGTCAGAATCATGAAAACCAGCCCCAGATCGTGATGTCTCCTCTACTTCACAGTTAGGTATAACAAAGTCAGATAGGCAATGTTCATCTGGCATCTGTCAAATCCAGATGATGTAGATGAAGTGTAATTCGTCTTGTCTTTCGGTCTGTCAGATGATGAAGCGTAATTCGTCGCGCCAGAGGACGCATGTTCATTCAAGTAGAATTTACTAGAGCTAAGCTTTATCCTACTACTTCAACCCGTTCTTGATCTGATTTAGTGTGTAATTGATTTATCATCTTCATGAACAATCATAAAGTTGTTCCAGAGATATTTCGGAACTAATTTGTACATTTTATAAGCGATAACCGGTGATTTTTCTTTTTAATACTAAGAATTGCGTTGCGTTTAAATTCATGATGATTAATGATTTAAAAATTCACTATGCACAACATCAGAAGAAAATTCCATGGTGTTGAGAAGTATGACGCTCACTGAGAACGAGATAGAATGATGAATGAAATAAATAAAAGAGAATTCAGGAGAATTACAATTTTTTGCTTCGAAGCATCCTACATTTCATTATATTGCGTTTAGTGACTTTTTAAATTATTTATCATCATGATTTTTTTTCCTCCACAAGAGTCCTACTTTCTCATTTTACAGGGCCTACCAATTCATAAATACTCTGTTTGTGGATACTAGAAGTTTCCGTTTTACGAAAACATTTTCATGATAGCAGGATTGCTCATCGCAGGGCATAAATTTCCAGGCCATTCTTATTATAGTATTCTATGCCGGACTAAAAGTCACCGAGCTTTGCCATACGTCCATTCTAATGACATCGCATGTTCTGTCACGATTGTTAGAAGTTACCCATAGCGTATTTCCCTTTATGGGTAATTTAACTACTTGGAAGAATAATATTTCAACCAGACAGTGAAAACGAAAAACGCAAAGTTTTGACGGGTGTATTTATAATTTCTTAACAGCAAAATTCTGCATTATTCCTATTTTTGCCATTTATTAGAAAACTATTTGCCACAAATGTGTGGTGTTTTGTTATTTTCTGTGTAGACATTCAAAATGTAATTTCTGTTCATAAAAACTATTTTGCTCGAAATAAATGTTCATGTTTTTTTGGTAGAGACCAGTATCACAGGAAGCAATATTATAGGTTTTACAATAATCGTATTAAAAGAGCACGGAATATATGGATTTCTTGACGAATGGGGTCGGTTTTCACGTTTAATTTTTAGTATTCCACGTAATTTAATAATCACAGGTTAGTATTCCGTCATTTGAAGCTCATGTAGAAGTCAATTGTGTATATGTCTATTAATAGCTCGAATTTTTTTTCATAAGGCCAAAAACAGAGTTTTCAAATCAAAAATCCTCTGTTTGCAATTATGGATCTGCGTCATTATTCTTGATAATCACAGTGCCATATTGACAAAAATACTGATGTCCACAAAATATAATATCTATGTTCTAATTTGATCCAACCTGAACCAATCCTTCCATCTTGTGATTCAACCTACACGAGGGAGCTCTAGCGAGAAAAGTAGACTTTTCAATTTTTTTCAAGTTTATTCCGGATTTTTTAAATTCTCTTTCACGACATTAATATATAACAACCCTTGGCGTACATATATTAAAAAACAGCCGAAAGTTTTTCTCCGGCTCAAAAATGTCATAATTTATGATTTGGATACGTTTCTTTTAACATTGCATGAATTCGAAAAAAAAAAGAAAAAGGAAAAAAAAACCTCATTGAAATATTCATGGATTTACATCGGAAAAATATTTGGCTTCAAAATCACATGAAAGTTGGGGGTGGGAAGCAAGCCCAAAGATAAACAAAAACACTCAACTCAATGCCAACATTTTGAAAAATCTGGCATAAAATCAAATGGAACATTGTCCACAGACACACATATAAACAAACACACTACACACACCCACAGCTGCACAAGACAGACAAAAGATACACGAAGAATCTAACTTTCTCCAAACTGAATGCTGACGTTTGAAAATTCGTATCTCATCTTTTATGAAAATCTGTGACCGGAAGCAAAGGGCGCGTTCACGAGGAAATGGAAACGAAAAAGAATGCCTACAGCAGAAGACCTCGGCACAAGGGCCTTTAAAAAACCCTCCCTTTACGTCAAAGGCAGAAGGTCATAATCTCCTTCTCTGAGTCCACTCCATCATCTACAGGAAAAAAAACACCCACATCAACAGAAGAAGGAAGGAAAAGTAGAACTCATTTTCGTAAATTGGGATCCTCTCAAAGGAAACCCGAACTTCGATGGTTCAAGCCTCTCGTTTCTTAATGAACGTTTCGCAAGCGACATTTATTAATGCCATAAGAAGTTCGCAAGAAGAGCTTCGCCTTAGGTACCGCAATCTCAACGTTTTATTTATAGAAAGCCTATGGTCATTAAAACCGTATTAAAAGTAAAAAAGAAGCCAAAGCTATAAATAAACAGGAATATTATGATGGTGGTCGACGCATTCGAACTTTCCCTTCATTCCTAGAACGTAATAAACGAAAGGAAGTAATTAATAGAAAAAAGCAAACTAGGCTTAATTCTATTAATCTTATTACGTAAAATGAATTTGGTTAAAATGGACGAAGAGAGGGTGGGAAGAAAGACGTTGGAACTATCAAATTAAATCAACCTTCATTTAAAAATATTCATAAGTTACGAAAGAAAATTTTACTATTATCACTCAGATCACGTATCTAACACGACCGTTTTTCTTTTTCCGAAAGAGCGAAGATATTCCTATGCAAAGAGTCTGTAACTCTACTTTGACCTTTAGCCTCTGCTACTTCAGCAGTTCTACTTCAAAGTATCTTCGAATTTTAATTGTAAACTCAAAGATTTTCGAAAAAAAATGATGCTCAATGAAAGAAGTTATCTCCATTGTCATACCGAAGCCATCGTTTCCTATTAGCAAATTCAAGAAGGTAATCTCTGCGGGGTAACATGAAAGAAAAAAATTCCTCATAAAAAATAAATGTATTACTGTTAGATTCAAAGCTTGTTTTTAGGAAGAAAAAGTCAGGTGACCCTTTTCTTAATGGCCCCGTCTTCATTTAATGTTAAATTGTTGAAATTTTGAATTTTATGAGTCTAACTTTTTAATTACTTTAAGAGGTCGCAGAAGGATAAAATAGAAAATTTCCGTGCAAGTCACGATATTTTAATGATGATGGAGTGAGTCAGCCGAGACATTCAAGGAACCAAGAATACAAAAATTTATAGACCCCTTAGGTCTAAAAGTCTTCAACTTGTGCATTAAGGCCTCGTTTCTCCTTTAGTGAATATTTGAAATTCGAAAAGAAATATATTTCTTTCATAAGAAGTAAAATAAAATATTAAAGCGATGTAGGTTTATTTAAAATTCTTAATCATTTTTAGAAATCAAACGAAAGAGAGAAAGGACTTTAAAAAATTAAATCATGAGCAGTGTTGGGTTTCAAACAAAATCCATTTACTTTTTACGCACTTTTTTTTTTTAATAAATTTAACGTTAAAACATGTAATTACAAAATTAATTTAGTTTTCGTTCTCGTTTTTTTACTTGCTCAAAAACTGAAGCAGAAAAATTGCGGTTTAATCAAAATTAAAACAAAAAACCATCATGTAATCACGGTTTTTTCCCTGTTAACTTCAGCATGTAATATTGAAATTTAAATTGAATAAGGTGAAGATGTTCGTTTTATACACAGTAACTATTTTCTTTGCTTTTATAGCATTTTGAAGAATTGGATAATTAATTTTCTGAAACTTTGCTGGTTAAATTTAAAAATTATTAAGTGAATAAAAATCCCTTTTTCTTGATATTTCTTAAATTCAAAAATGACAGTTTGAACTAGGGCTGATAGATTTTATATATTTGTCTATCGCTAAGATGATATACAAGATTCACCTAAATGACATTAAACAGAAAGAAAACTGAATTTTTTAAAGAAAACACCAAGGAAGCAATATTAATATTAATATAATGTTTGTAAATAAGTAATTTTGTTGTCTGAAGGAAAGCCATTTAAACTATTATTTGGAGAGACTTTAATAAAGGCAGATAGATAGAAATGTCTCGGATAGACATCAATTCTACATTAAAGAACAGATTTAGTTTTCTGTACTGTATGCTGTTGATGAAGATGTACTGAAAGCACTCATTGAAACTAATCCACGCCAAACCTTCATTAATTAGCCAGTCAACTCTGTGCATAACCATCTTCGCACACTGGAAAAGTAAAATAGTAAAATAGGTCCCAAGGCACTGTCAACAGGGAATAAAGTGCAACGCCTGACCACTCGTTCTTCCTTGCTCCAACGTAATCATAGAGAGCTACTGCTGGACTGAATCATTAAATGCGATAAAAAATGGGCCCTCTGCAATAATATTCATTGCTCCTATCAATGGTTAGCACCAGGGGAACCTCCTAGAAAGATCCCAAATGTCAGGACAATGTTGCTGACTGTTTTCTGGACAGCAGTTGGAGTAGTGCACTTTGACATCTTAGAGCAAATTCAAACCATCCCTCCATGTGTGCTGCGACATGCTTCAAAATGCTCATTAGAAACTTCAACAATAAACTGCATTGATAAATCACAAAGGAAAATGCTACAAGAAAATGCAAGACCGCGCAAATGCAGAAGCTTATGCAGCTTGGGTGAGAAGCTTTGCCTCATTCTTCGTACTCATTTGACATCTCTCCCACAGATTATCACCTGTTTATATCATTGGGTAACCATATGTGTACACAACAGTTGGAAATCGTCATGCCTTCGAAATAGAGTTGCAAGACTTTTTCACCTCCAAAACTAAAGATTTCTACTGACATGGGATTTACATATTACCTACTCTAATATTATTTTTCCACATTCAATTTATTTATAAAATTGAGAAAGCCCCAACAAAGAAATGAAAACAGAAAAAATAAAAGGTAATATAAAAAACATCATACCCCTTCCCTATTTACAATTGAACTTAGCCACAAAGAAAGGTGGCATTTATTTTAATTTAAAATCATTATTTACATTTAAATTAATTTCAAAATGGGCTATATTTCAATTCATTTCCAACAAAGTCTTAAGTGCCAGGAATACAATCAGTTCTTACTCTTCCAAGAATGCAGAGTACACAAAACGTTGAAGGAAAAACGATCCATAGTAGAGACTCGAATCGTCGATGTGAAAAAATGACTTCTCCAGGATCCGGAGAAACATTTTGAAGAGAAAAGCCCAAAATGAATAAGTTCCAAATTACAAAAATACATGCTTATTTTTTTATTATTTTTATTTTTTCTGTTGTAAATAAATTGAATGTGGAAAAATAATATTAGTCTAGAAAATTTCCCCCAACATTATTGTATAATATATTACCTACTCTTTAGAAATATGTTATTAATTGTGAGAGGAATTATTTTGAGGAATAAATTGGTTATGATAGTGCAAATGCATCACTGAAAATACGCAAAAACTTTTAATGACCTGATACTTTATTATGCAGAAATTTGTCATCCTACGTATTCGAGATAAATTTGAAGGTTAAGAGGAGTTTTATTTTCAGCAAGTTAGAGTAAATATCGTGACTTTGAAACATATCTTACTGTAAGAGGTAGCATTAAATATCTTACGTGATTACCAGACTTTAAGTTACTGGATTTTCTCTATGGCGATGCATCAAAGATAAGGATTATGGCGTAAATCTTGCAACAATCAATGACTAAAAAGTGTAACAAGGAATTGCCTGGCAAAACAGGAAAAACAATAGAAAAGAGAAACAATGAAAGAATTTTGCAGCGATTAAAGTAAATAATCCAAACACCAAACTCCATTGGGATACAGTATCAGCACTGCCAGGACCAGAACAGCTCTCTATTTGAACAGTTTGCTGTCTTCTTTAATTTGGATTATAAAACATAAATAATGAATAAACATAATGTATTCAGTTGCACTATAATAACACTGTATACGTTTAAAGTACAAGGCGTGTCCGGAAGGTAAGGTTACAGAACCTGTAGGTGGACAAGTAATATTTTAGTGCGTAATTTGGCTATACTGGCTTTAACTGTTAGCCTTTCACTTTCCTATCGCGGCTGTTTCCCATTGTTACGTGAAGTCTAGTTTGAGTAACACGTATTTACAATAACTCTAGCCAATTTAGAATCCCGCTAAATGTGCTGGGCTCCGTCATACGTTTTATCCAAGCACAAGGTAAACGCCCAATGGGCATTCACAAAGCACTTGTTCCGTTTATGGAAACATTATGAATCGACAACATGCATGTATGAATTCTCTGGAGGCAGGACCGATGTTCATGAGAACACAGGAGTGGTAGGAGGTCTGTGATCTCTGATGAACTTCTGCACTTGTTTCTTAACCTAAGAAAGCATCTTGCTGGACAACGCTTCCACGACGATGAAGAGATCAAGCACGAGGTTGAAATGTTGCTCCAGCAGCAGGCGCCAGAATTCTATGACTCTGGGATACGGAAGCTAGTAACTAGACTTAAAAAGTGTTTGAACAATGGTGGCTATTATGTCGAAAACTAACCTCTGTGTCACTAAATAAGTTGTAGTGGACTTTTGTCAAATAAAATTTTTTTGAAAGAATACTAGCCGTTGTAACCTTACTTTCCGGACACGCTTTGTATGTATACGTTTTTTGAGACTTCAGAAGCATGATGGCATATGAAACTTCAGATGGCA
Organism: Rhysida immarginata; assembly: GCA_023313115.1. NCBI lineage: Eukaryota > Metazoa > Arthropoda > Chilopoda > Scolopendromorpha > Scolopendridae > Rhysida > Rhysida immarginata. The sequence goes on from JAHWFO010032172.1 coordinate 948,773, forward strand.
GACGGCAGCAATGTTTAAGAATTAAGTGTCTCTTAAAACACGTGTATTTACAGAAAAGAGGTCGCGTTATTTTAGCAATAAAATGTGTACTTTGCAGGGTGAAGATATTCCGTTATAATACTCATTTTTACCCTACAAGTCACTGAACTGTCGACTGGTATTAGGGGATCCAGTTCGTATCAAAATAGCGATCCCCATATCATCCAGCTGGCCGGGTGCTCGAGAGGGCTAGGGCGTAGGTTTTCTAGTCCTCGAGTCCAGCTGGTCGTGGGTTCGAATCCCGCCGCGGGCATGGGTGTTTGTGTTTGTCCCGGGCTGCGTACAGATATAATTTGTGTAAAAGGCGGAAAATGATCTTAGTAGTCGACGCCAAAAATTCTAATAAACCAACCAACCAACCATATCATCCATGATGTTATTTTGGAGCTTCTTTTATCAAATGGCTTATATGCCATATACTGAATGAGATATCAAGCTAACGTTTTTATTTCTTGTTTATATTTCGTCAGCTATAACGTGCATAACGAGCAAATTATCTTATCTACAAAGTTAGATCCAGTTTTAACTTTAGCTTTCTTCCAATGTAGTTCATAACACCATATACCGTTATCTTATGGTGTTACCTCGACATTATAATGTTGATAAAAAAAAAATACCGCGCAATTCTTATGCAATTGAAGATAAGTCTCAACGTGGAATATGGATAATAGATTCCAGAATACCAAGATTCTCTGGTTAATTTTAAGATATAATTACGATTCCTCGTTCTAGAAAACGAGAGAAACCACACTCGAACCGCTTCGAAGATGAAAACCAGATTAGGAACGTTCTTCGAATTACGAAACTCTCGTCAAGAAAAGGATATCCTCCTCTTTTTATGATGTTCTTACTACTTTCTTCCAACGGTGTTATCTATTTAATTCAGCCGCCGGTCGTGGCGTTTAAGTGCTCAAAACAAAAAAGGTGAAGGCGGAGAAAGACGCGAACGAAGGAATAGAAGGTACGGGGAAGAGGAATCAAATTCCTTTTGTGTTCGTCCACCGCTTTTCTCTTCTTTCTCTCTCCTACCCCCCCAATCCCTTTTCATTCTCGTGACTGCTCATTGTTCCTGTTCTCCAAAGTGACAACAATTAAAAGCATTGTTTCACAAGTGCTTTCTTCCATTTGTTCAGAGATCTTGTCTTCGTCGGCATGACAACGTTCACTGACGCATGCGTCTACACGACCCCCGCCAGGTTTTTAAATCATAGTTATACAAAAGAAACTTCTTCCCTTCCTTTCACTATTCCAAGAAGAATTTTTTGTCAAATTCAAAGTGAACCATTTTTTAACCCAAAATCCCATTTTACATCATTAGCCCTACATCAACGTTGTTCGAGGATCAACAAATTTAGCCATTATTGACTCTCTCCTCCAAAAAAGTGACATAAAGAGCTTTGTAATTTCAAATATAATAAACGTAAAAATCTTGTAATTTTTATTTTATTTTTAATATTTATTAAAATATATCATGGGCTATAATTATAACGGGAATAGTGAAAGGAAGGGAAATTATTCTTTAGTCCGCAATTTTAAATAAATTTTGTTGTCAACAATGACTTAGTTATCTAAAAATAGCATTAATCACATTTACTTGAATAATTTCCAGCAGTAGATGCATTAAAGTACCATAACTGCAATCATTTTGTCAATTATGATATCCCTTTAATATCGAGAGACTTTGTTGCGATTGGTTCGGATGAATCAGCAAATCTCTCTTAAATGTGATGGGCACTTCCTTCGCCAACAACAACAACCAATGTAATTACATCTCCCATGACATCAAATTAATATTCATAACCCTGTAGAACCCTAAGAAAGCTCGTTTGCCTCAAAAATATTATGTCATTAAGGCTAATTTAATTCTTCGCTGCGCCGTTTTTAACTTAATTTCCACTAAGCTAAGACTTAAGAGAAAATGGAAAACAGATTTTAATATCAACCTAATACCTCAGAGTAAAAATAATTAGAAATCTCCCAGCGCTTCTTTAAAATGAAAGCTATTATCTGCTATTTTCTTAGGAAACCCATATTCTACATTTAACTCGACCATGTGTAAAATGTTAGATAATAGCTGCTCGGCAAAGTTTATTGAGGATTCACACAAGAAACTTTATCTCCTATTAACTTCTAACCTTCTATACATAAGAGCAATAAATAACATGTTATATATGTCCAGAAGGTAATATAAGCAATTTTATAAGGATTAAAAGTACACGCAAGTTTAAAAAATCCCAGCAAAAACCAGTCCACAATTGCGAGTAAGCAAGATGCTAGCAAGAAAATAATAAAACGAATTTTACTGGTAAGTCGATAATAAATTATATGTCTAGCTTGGACTGCTAGATCTTACTGAGATTAATAAGCTTTAGAAAAAGATTAAGTTTTATGAGGCTTCTCAAGAATTGCCCCACTCTTTTTCCCTTCTGTAACTATTTATCCAAAATGCATGAAAATTATCCACAATGTAAACTAAGTCCACCTTTATACATAATATTTTCGAAATTCCTCCATCAATTTGTACGGTTCCACTACTCCATTCGACTCTTTAATCCAGTAATTGACTACACAACTTCCATACAGCACATATAAGTTTGTGAATGCTCGTTCACCAGTGTCTTTCTCCGTATGTAAGAATTTAATTACAGCTTGTTGTTTATAACACGAACACAGATGCCGTTCAACTGCGATATCTTCCGCAACGCCGAGCAACTCACACAACCATAAGAAACTTCAGCATGCAACTTTCACTTTTCTTTTCTTTCAAGCATAATATCACAAAGGTTATACAGGGTGGGCCATAAGTCGCGCACCAAAGCATTTAAAACAAGTCTGATAATAATAAACGTTATTTTATTAAAACCAAGCTTAACTAATGAACTAAGAAACACGTTGTACATGCTGGTACAATCACAAATGCTCAAAATGCTCGCCATTTGCGTTGATGCACAATTCCAGTCGATGTTCACATCACACTTCACGTAATTCTTTGGTGCGCGACTTATGGCCCACCCTGTATTGTAAATCTATTAATTCTTAACTTTCATTGCAAATTGACTTGCACTAAGATGCTTCATTAGAGATCTAAAGAGATAACCAACCGGCGCCAGGTCGGAATTGTGTGGCTATAGTCTTCAACCATTTAGCGTGCACAACCAGATCATTTTTGGCGAAGCTTATTGGGCAAGGCATTAGGGATCGCATCTTACTTACTTGATATCTAATTATACAAATCCATCCATCTCGATAATAATGCCAGATCTACAGCGTAATGATGGTGCCAATTATAAATCGCTAGCAACCCTAATTTAGTCACTACTAATTTAGAAAACATACAGAGTGCTTACTAAACATACGGGAAAAATTCAAGGAGTGATTCTTTGGGTTATTTTAAGAATTTTTTGTCTTTTGATGATTTTCGGAATGCCGCTTTGTTTTGAAGATGCAAGAATATACTAAGGTGGCCTGCTCGATCCCCGGACTTAAATCCCTTGATTTTTCTATGGGACCCATCTGAAGTCGTTAATATACACTACCCCAGTAGAAAATATAGCTGATTTGAGAACTCGGATAGTTGATGGGTGTAATGCAACAAGAAACAACCCTGGTGTTTTTGAAGGAGTTCGGCAGTCAATGAGGAGAAGATTGGATTCACGCATCCTAGCTGGTGGTAGTTCATTTTCAGCATTATCTTCTTGTCAATATGGCTTCATGAGAGGTCGCTCAACTGTTTCAAATCTTCTTGATTGCGTTCACTTCATTGGAGACGGTATTAATCAAAATGAACAAGTCGATATGGTTTATATTGACCTCGAAAAAGCATTTGATAAAGTTGATCATTGTCTTTTAATCAAAAAACTCACAACTCATGAATTAAACCCCTGTTATGTCAAATGGATATTTTCATACTTAACTAACAGGATTAATTATGCGCAATTGGCTGGCGCATCTGCACGGTGAGCAGAAGGTTCCTGGTTCGATCCCAGGCTGTGGAATTTTCTTTCCTATTTTTCATCAATAATTTAAACATCTGAGGTATGGCGTGTATAAAAAAATCCTCATAGATCCAATTATTATTCTATAATAATATTTATTCACCTAGTTTAGTGTCCTCTTCAGGGGTTCCTCAGTGGTCTATTTTAGGGCCTTTACTATTTATTATATTTAATAATGATATTCCTGAGGTGGTAAAACCCTCCCAGATATTTCTATTTGCGGATGACATTAAATTAGGCAAAATTGCTTGTACTCCTCATGATTGCCAAAAATTGCAACTTGACCTACACTCAATTGGACAACGGTGTAACCAAAACAAAATGTTTACCAATGGCAAATGCCATTATATTACATACTCCCTCAAGAAAACTAATTGCAAATTTAATTAAACTTTAAATGGTTCTAAATTACCACAAAAAACAGGTACTAAGGATCGAGTTGTCATCTTTAATTCCAAATTAAGCTTTGTTGATCACTTCAATTTTATAACTTCTAAGGCCTATCGAGCTTCCTATTTTATCATTAGAAATTCCTTAAGTTTTAATAATATCAACTTTTCCATTTTCGTTTTTAATACCTTAGTCAGATCTACATTAGAATATGCCTCTGTTATTTGGTCTCCTTATCATGTAAAATTGCAATTATGTTTAGAAACTTTAGGATCTGGGGAGCCTTCGAATGGAATGGCAAAACCAATGTGGCTTTTCTATCAGGTGGAATGCGAGCTGCAGACTACCAAGCAATGATGGAAACCCATTTGCTCCTATTTGGTGAGGCTCTGGGAGGTGCTTCTTGAATTTACCAACAAGACAATGCATCAATACACAAGGCTAAATCAACAAAAGAGTGGACTTTAGCAAATGGGGTTCAACTTTTAGATTGTCCTGCCTGTATTCCGGATTTAAATCCCATAGAAACTTGTGAGGGATGCTTGCCGTGGAGTTTATAGTGGAGGCAAGCAGTACGATTCAATTGATGCTTTGAAGACTGCAATTGTTGCTAATTGGGAAAAAATTAGCATCAAGTATCTGCAAAAAGTAATTCAGTCAATGCCTGATCGCATTTTTAAAGTTATCTCCAAACATGGTGGGCAAACCAATTATTGAGAAATGATGGACCTATCATTTTGCAACAAGTTACGTATAATGAAAATATTGTTATAACTTATGATTGTTAAATTTTATTTGAATTTTTTTAATTGTATTTTGTACTATAAAGAGTGTAGATTTGAATTTCTACCAGTTGTTTTGTGATTAAATATTTTTTAGTTTTGGAGGCTACTTTAATTAGGTGGACCTATCTTTTTGGAACTCACTGTATGTTAAATTCTAGAAACAATGATATATTTTATTTACCTTTTCCAAAAAAAAATATTATAAGCAATCTCCCTTTTTATAGAATGTTTAAATTTTGTAACGTCATGTCTGATAAAATTGATCTAAATTTTATGAGTTATAATCAATATAAACAAACTATTATTAAAAATAAAACACTTATCTTATGATTCTTTACCTAGATTTGCTGATTAATATTTCTACGTTGTTTTTTTTATTACTGATATTAAACAATTTTTATTGATTTAAATTTTTTAAAATTATAATCACTATGTTAAAAATGACTTTGAACTATTATATTTATCTTATAAGTACTTTCCTTGTCTATATTTAATAATGCCATATTTATTCTTTTTATACTGTATTTATTTTTTATACTATATCATTGTATTATTTTTATTATTGTAAGCTGTTATTGGGCTGTCAAAGCCCGTTGCTTGCAAAGTAACAAATAAATAAACAAAATAAATAAATAAACAAATAAACAAAAATAAACTTAACAAAAATAAAAATAAAAAATAGATTAAGAAGCTTTACATGTAATGTTAGATAGGCTAATAAAGGATTGTTTTTGTCGAAAAACGTTTTGTATCTTCGAAGCAAAGCCGCATTCCGAAAATCATCAAAGGACAAAAGATTCCTAAAATAACTCAAAGAATCACCTCTTGAATTTTTGCCATATGTTTAGTGAACGCCCTGATTAAAAAGGTGTATTCACTAAGTACTGTAAAATGTATATTCACATTGTTACTTTTTTCACTAGCATTTTTGTTTTTTTATTCTTATCCCCTTATATTCAATTAGAATATTATCTAACATTTTTTTGTGAAAACACTCCGCCTCGATTAAAACCACTATATGAATTCTTAACTTCTGAGTTTCAAAACATGATAAATATCATTAGAATACTAGTGCTAAAGTAGCAGTATTAGAGAAGGAAAAAAATGACTAGAAAATATCGGTTTATTTATAATCGATTATTTGTGGTTTTATGAAGAACAAATATCAAGAAAGCAAAATTTCACGTAAAATAAGTCCAGATTTTATTAGAACTAAAAATGCTCAGTATTAATTTATTCTTGCTGATAGTTTTGTACACATAACAGAAAACCTAATTTCGTCGAATATTTACAATATATCTCGTTTATATTTAGTGAATAAGGAGTTTATTATGTTTAATTTAGTCTTGTTAATATAGCTACTTCCTTTTCCTCTTATATAATAAGAGTTTATCTGTTGCTAAATGAAAAGCTGGACAGTTCGTATATAGAATGCAATCACCTTACATATGCGAAGATTCAAAAACCAGATTTTTGAAATAAACCTGTTATTTTAGCAGCACCGTGTTAGTTATGAGTCGTCAGAGAGCTATGGAAAGAACGGTGGAGGAGTAATCCCATTAGTAGAACTCGTTGAATTAATGAATCCCACGACGGGAGAGTTTATCAAGACACCGACGGAATTGGTGCGGAGGGCTTTGCATTGAGGGCGAAATCCATCATCGGTCATGTTACGTGCATGGGACGAGAATGCAGGAGACCGAGAGTAAGTGAGAGACTTTTGATGAACGGCGGACGCTGCTGTTTGGTCGCCTGTCGTACAAGCCGATTAGTGCATTACCATAATTCTGTTGTGTCGCCCACGCAACACTGAGTGAATGGCAACCGGCGACCAATTGACAATTCCTCTGCGCCCGCAGCCGTCTAACCGCTCTTATCTGCTACGCTTCCCGAATGATTTGCTAGAGTGTCACTCGAAAAGCCTGAAAAAGTTACCACACACAAAAGTTGAGCAAGCTAACACGACAATTCGCAATTGCAATGAATAATAGGCCTCAACGAGATACTTGTTTATTGCCCGCCATTTCTATCTGTGTTGTAATGCAATGTTCACATAATAATCTCTGCGTTGCAGTTTGAATTTATTCCTTAGCACTCAGTTTTATTATTTCACACTATTAGTAATTTTAAAAATAACGAGTAAGGAAATTTTCCATGTGTTAGGGGAAAGATGAAAATGACATCTATTCCCTTAATCAGATAAAAGATGTTTTCTTTTTAAGTATAAGCATTAGCTAGAACTTTTCATTCCATAAACTATACAGCACGTTGTCTCTTTTCAAGCTAAATACCGAGCAATAAAGTATCGACCCACAAGACAGACTGGCATGAATAATTAATTGATTCTATCAATTATGCATTTTCATTTAAGTTTTCATACCCTTAATAATGTTATAACTTTATTTCAAGATAGTATTCATTGGCACTTTTTTTAAGTTGAGAGTAGTAATCTATAACACTGAAGGAAAATAATATTTCGTTTTCATAATCTTTTACGATATGGCACCTTTAGCCATTGTATAACAGCAGCTGCATAATACAGCAGAGAGATAATTGTTCAATTCAGCCACTTGCCCTTCGAGATGCTAGAAATACAACCCACACACTCTTGTCAAGAATCGATTTTGTATTACATGAACAAGCGATAATCGGTTTAGTAAGCGATGCTTTATCGCAGGAGTAGTATTGCAACCATCTTATTCGTCTTGAAATAAAGTACCGCTTCACATTAGGATTCTCGTATCTTATTTGTTCATTCCTTTGATACAAGACCCATTCTTAACTTATTATATCTAACAGTTTTGTCATTTGCAATAAGCATCCACTGAGTTGAGCGGTTATTTCTTTACTGCAAGTGAAATAAAATCTTCTCACGAAGACTTTCATGAAAATCCCCCTTATACAATCATAATGTACAATCCGCTTTTCTCCTAAAGTTAAGATGGATTTTCAGCGACGCCATCACGGTTCCAGTAACAAAATAGAACTGTCAATAAAGAACATGCTAGAACTCGCTATCCATTTTCTACATGGAAGTCAATATGCCTGGATTTAAGGCTAATTACAAAATCGTCACAACTGATATGCTCATGAAGACGCTATTTTGGATTACGATTTCGTCAATTTTTTAATATTAAACACTGATTAGATATGTTAAATCACTCACAAATGTTTTTATTAATTTATATTGTTTTACTGAATCATTAGAAAAATCCTTAATAATAATTCAGATTGCATCTATATAACACACTCGGCAGCAAATTACATTTTAATACCTTTATCATTTCTTCTACCGGCTATTGATAGCAAAACCATAAAATCCAAAAAATAAAAATGGAATAGCCTCTCACAACAATGGAGTTACAGTGGCAGTTGAATTCACTGTACGTACGAAAAATATAGTCACAACAGTTTTTTTTTTCAGTTTTATATGCTAAAGCAGAAACCCAGATAGATGAAATGCAGATTAATGCTTTCTCCACTTTAATTCAGTTTACCTTATATTAACAGCGGTATTGTAACAAAAGATGGCAACAATATGCAGTGTACACGGATACAGGCACCCAGTAACGCATCAATGATTAATAATATTTGATAATTTTATTTATTTATTTATTTATTCATGTTTTGGTGGAGTAGAAGATCTAACAAAGCTGGAAAAAAAATTCAGTTTTGAGTCACTATTGACATTGATAAATAATGGCATTAACTTGAGATGAATAATGTGCACATATTGGATTGTTTAATTTAATGCTGAACTCTTATTTTCATAAGTAAACTGTTCCAAAGCTTAAAGTATTTGTTTAACAAGGAATTGGTGCTAGAAGAGAATTTATCTCTTTAGACTTATTGAAATTGAAGTATGCGATCCCACTCGCCTGCGTATTCCTGGTGCCATAGATGACATGATCCCACTCGCCTGCATATCCAATCCGTAAAAAAATCAGATGAAGGTCGATTAGGGCTCTATAAATTTGGCTTATGATGAAGATAAGCAGAATGCAAAAATGAGTTATTGCACTCCTTTGTTATTTAAAGAGAAACTTATAAGCAATGACGTATTCATTAAAGGGATCAAGCCTTTGGTAATCACTATCAACTCTGTACTGGTTAAAATCTTACTTGGGTGTTAACACAGATACACTAGTTTACTTAGTTGCCATTTAAGAATCTCATTACATTTGTAAAATTTTAATGCGGCATCAAAGTTGGCATGTAAATTTTTTTACAAGTCGTTAACTCTATGAAGATACCGGGAAATCATCTTTTTTTTATGGTGCTCGAATTCATTCCCCGAGCGTGGCTTTGTCAGTATCAAATCTCGAGTGGCAAGATCTATCGTAGGTTTAAAGAGGAAATTATCATGTAAAGGTTTTATATGATCTTACGAATAACTGTATCATAAATTGAAACGAAATGTACAAAAGCTGATAGAGCATAATATCAGCGGAACGACTAAAAACAATGGGTATGTCCAGCAAAGTACGAGGATCATACTGATGGTCGTGAGAAACAGTTTTTTTTTACAAATCAGAATTTATTGATACAGAAAAGAATTTATTGAAACTTTTTAACACAATCTCCATTTCTCTACATGCATTTTTCCCTTACTTCTGTAAGCTTAAAAATTCCCTTGCGGTAGAACTCTGTTCCAGCCGACTGAAGACACTGTATCCTATTCTAAGGTTTCCTGCGATTACAAAAAACTGTGACACGTCTGTCTTCGTCAATAATGGCGTCAACCCTTCAGGCACTTGCGTTTAGTTCGAGGGCTACCGGCTACGAGGAACATCCTTGAAATGCCTCATCCTTCTCCTAACACTACTAGCGCCCACACACAAGTCTCCATATTACGTCTGAAATCTTTGATGGTTTAGCAACGGAATTCTTCTTCTTTAACAAGGAATTCAATGGCAGCACTTTGACGAAACGAAACATCATTGTCAGCCATTTTGAATCTTTTGTGCGTGAGAGACGCTACTGACGTCACAATTCCTTGACATGTTTTAATAAATTCTGAGTTGTAAAAAATTGTCTGACTCGTAATAGATGTTGTTAATGGAAGATGTCTCTTGAATAGTCTTCACACCACGATTACTATCATTCGATTTTCTTTTAATACAAATTTTATTTTAATTCGTACAAGTATCCTACGAAACCAGATATTAAGTGATCAATTCAAACACTATTATCGATATTTAAGCCAATAACCATAAAGAAAATTTCCTTCCGTAGTTCTTTTAGATTGTTCCGGAAATCGTTTTTCGTCACCCAATTACCAAAAAAAAAATATAGCAAATGACATTTCCGTTGTTGCTCGAAAAATCTCATGCCCCCCCCCTTCCTTTCGTAATTATTTAAAACGATCTTTCCATACGGCTGTCTTTGAAAATCACGTACAATTCCAAGAACCATTTGATTAAAGCCTATACGACAAATGGAATCAATAGAGTCAATCCATTTAAAACGGTCCAGTGTCTGCCTTTAAATGCGTTTGTTCTAATGCAACCAAGACCGTTGCGTCGGTGCAATGGAAAGAGAGAAGAATGGAAAGCAAGGGAAACGACAGTAGACGAATCGAATGAAATATCGAAAAAGACTGATGAACAACCAAGGCGACGGAAGAAGGGTGCTGGTGGATAATGGGATTAATCGTAAAAGATGGAGGGGGGGTGTATGGGTGGGGGAAATTAAATGTTGACGGGTCAGTGTAGTGCCACCACGCGTTGAATAAATCAAGCACGTAATAAATCGTTTCATTCGATTTGCCCTCTTGCGCAGCAGCACCACCACCAGCGCCTTCTATTCCTCGGAGGACGAATCCACGGGACTCTCAACGGCGCCCTCGAAGGGAGGAGGACGGCAAGAGACGAAGGAAGAGGCGGAGGAGCCGCAAAGAGCAAACTGATGAATGTTTAATGATTACAATGTATAACATGCATCTTCACATCCATCTTCAAATGTAACTTTTCTGTCGCATGAAAAGAGAAATTTCGGTAAAAAAAAAATACCCCAGCTAAAACCTTACAACTCTTCTCTGAAACTTTTATACAGATTTTAACAATAGATGGCGTTAGATTACAGTCTGCGAAGAAAAGCCTGTATATCAAACGAAGTAAACTGCGGCATGGTAAGAGCATAAAAAATTGAAACCTATTTTTTTTTGTTTATTTTTTATTTTCGAGCTTCACTGTATTTGTGAGATCGCGTCTGTTTCTTTAGTCGTAGGCGATTCCAAGAGCTCAAATTTACAAGCTAATATTAATAACGCATTTTTAAGACTCGTGTTATGTAAATGGTAATATACGTGTAATTAAAAGAAGATCCCCATTACAGAACAAAATGAAGAGTAGTGCATATGAATGGCAATCTCTGAAAATTTCTATTTAAAAACAGAAACTTATAGTATTGTATATACAGGGCGATTCCCAACGAGTGTAGCAAACTCGAGGTCATTTTATAAGTAATAACTGCTAATAGGAATCTAGGTCCTCTTTCTAAGAGATCAAAGTTTTGAAATTGTAGCAGTAAATCCATACATGTAACTACTATTAAAAACGCAAATCCAATCCATTAACAATTGTCAATCACTTATTTGTTACCAAAGTCAAAGTTAATACCATTATCCCAACATAATGCATGCATTATTCCAACAGAAGGATTGGTCGTGAAGGTCCCATCGCTTGGCATCCGAGGTTCCCTGATCTAATTCCTTTAATTTTTACCTTTGGAGTCACGTAAACAGCTAGTCTACAAGAATACTCATGAACAGTCATTACTCCAATTGATGCGGCCAAACAAAATCGCAATAGGCCTAATGATGCCATAGTTCGTGTTTATGATTCGATGACTCGTAGATGGTGTCGTGCTATATTCAGGTTCAAGGGTGACATTTTGACCACTTGTTATACTCTCTTAAGTTTTTAAATGAAATGTTAATTATAAGTTCATGAAACATGTTTTGTTTATCTATTTGCTAATGCACTAATAAAACTTAGGTCTTATTCCTATCAGATAGAGAATTACAACATATCAATGTTCATATGACAGTTTTTGCTTACCTGATTTAGAGTTCTCACACTGTAAGGCGAAATGGAAGAGTTCACTTTATCGAGATCAATTAGTAAGGACGTCATAGAGATAGTATACTTTATACCCTCATGCGCGATCTGTGAACTGCTTTTTTTCCCACTCAAGCCTGCTCGCAACCGCTTGTTGCATCCTATTGTTGAAGTGTCCGGATTTAAGAAAATTAGAGCATTTTAAAAAATTTTTCCCTACCTATCCCTACCTATTGAGCGCGATAAAGTGATCTCTTCCATTTCACCTTACAGTGTGAGAACTCTATACTTTGATACGCTCATTGTAAGCGTATGAATGTAAAGTTCAAATGAGGGTATTTAAAGGTAGTGCAGTTCTTATAAACGAAAATGAGTCAAGCGTCTGCATAATACAGAGCGTGAAGTATTCAAATTCATTTTTGTTTACATATTAAGAATTTTTCACTTTTATATTACAATAAGACTTCTTTTTTATTTCTATGGTGCTTTTAAGTCAAACTTTTGATATTTTTCCCGCATAGGCATCTTAGCGAAATCCTTACCGTCTTCATGAAAAGTTATTTTCTGGTTTTTAAAATTCACCCTTGTTTTGTTATTTAGACAGAGATTTCTTCATATTTCATTATTGTAAATTTATTTCTTATCTACGGAAAATTTCTGAAAAAGCTTATTAACCATTTAACATGTATCTATAACACCTTTTCACGTTAGGGACAAACGCTCATGACTTAACTAACGTCCATGAAACATAAGAGACTCACTGACTCAAGACTGGAAGAATATAAGCGGCGATTCCATATTTTAAGCAAGAACCACACAAGTATTTTTTTTAAAGATAGATATCGTCAATATGTTGAAAAAAAAAACTCCAACAACTAGAAAGCGGTTTGATTAAGTCAAGCAGGGATGGGTCATTTTAAAGATTGGAATTACCAAAGAGAATTTCTTACTCCCAGATACATATTTTGGAGCAGATTGTTAGAAATAGTTTTTAAAAAAAAAATCCTAAAAAAAGGACCGATCGTAACGAAAATTCACAAATGAACTGATCATAAATATCTTTCTTCCGATATGCAAATGATCAAAATTTTATAGATTTTTCTGGATTATCTTTCCTCCGAATATGCAACTCAGAAAGAGCGGAGCCCTGCACACGGTCCGACAACAAGGAGTTTTGGTCTGTGGTAACGTTTCGTTTGATACCCGAACTCTCTTGGTAATCCTCTGTGATATCTTTCTAACGGTACATCGAGGTCTTTCTACGAACCGTTGTTCTTCCTTTCGGACCCCTGGGCTTACTTTTCAATAAGATATCAGTGAACGCTTCTCCATGGATAGTTATATAGCCTTTTCCAGCAGATTCCCAGATCTCTCTTCTATTGAGCACCGGATCTATGTGATGGGGCGATCAAACTAGAATGTGAACGAATTATCCTGCTCATTGGAGATCATAGGCAAGGTATCCCAGAGAAAACCACCCGGAAATTTTATAATCATTGACACATTGGTTAATAGCGGATATTTGCTCCATTTGTATAACGTTTTCTGTCCAATAAATTATCCACTGTGTGAAATCTTATCGTTTCTTGTTCTACACATGTCTATTCTGTTCTTATTTTCACCGTGTCATTTGCATACTTACTTTTGGTGCGTCGATTTTTTTTTTGTCAAATAATATGCATAATGAGCATTAGCAAGTGCCAAAATTCATGGGAGAACTATTCAATATCGTGTAGGGCCTCCGTTTTCCTGGTGAAATACATGGATTCTACCAGTTGGCGGAAATCCCCTGAACAGATTTTCAGCCATGCAGTCTCGATAGCCACCCATAATTGCATAAGTGTTGCAGGTTCAGATTCTTGTGCACGAAATAATCGTCGATAACATCCAAAATATGTTCAATGAGATTCATGTCTGTTGATCTAGGTGGCCAATTCATTCGTTGGAGTTGTTCGGAATGTTCCTCAAACCAATCGCAAGTTATGTTGACCCGGTGACATGGTGCATCATTCTCCTGTAATATCGCATCGTTGTTAGGGCACATGGAGGCCGTGAAGGACTGCAAATGGTCACCAAGCAACTGAACACAACGATTTCCAGTCAATGGTAGGTTCAATTTTATCAGAGAACCCAAACTTTGTCATGTAAACAAGCCCTACACCATGATGGACTATCAACAATTAGTACGCTGCCTTCCTGACAACTTGGATCCATGGAGTCTGCGCCACACTCGAACCCTACTATCAGCTTGTACCACTTGAATCGTGACTCATAGGACCAAACAATATGTTTCCAGTCATCTAAGATCTAATGAATATGTTCACGTGCCAATGCGAGACGCGGCCTCTGATGGCGTGTTATGAGTCATTGAATGGAATGTCCCAATCGTCTAGCTTCAACTATCATTCCGCGTTCAAGCTGATAATCCTCGTCGTGTAGCCATAATCGCGTTACAAGAAGTTTCAGACGACTGTTAATATCGAATTGACAGCTCTGTCTACTTATACACTTTTTACGTGATGCAAGCGACACCTGAAAATTTACATACGACGCTCCCAAGACTTTTGGCACTTCAGTGTACATGTAATCGTTTTGGCCTGATTAAAAGTGGTATGGACAAGATCAAAACAATTATTTACACAAAATATCGGTGGATACATTGGGATAGTAAAAGAGTATTCATTAGTCTTTAAAACCACAAAATTCATCCTTTGTTTTATTAAAACGTCAAAACATCACAGCTGCAAAAATAATTAAATTACGAAGGTTAAAAGTGGCGTGTTATTTCATAATCTTTTATGGAGAAAAATAATTTCGCGCACCATTTGCTAATACAAGAATCTCAGCCACAAGAAAAATGAATTCCAGTAATCTTAAGAAAACTAATTAAGTAAATGTTACATAAAGTCATACCTTAATGCTAGTTGATTCTTAAAGGAGCCAAAAATAAAGGAAAGCATACCATTCATTTCACATTCAAAGTGAAAGAAACAGTCGAGCCGACACAGTAACCACCTATTTAGTAAACTGAAAAGTATGTTTAGATTGCTAATCATGTTCACGCAATTGTCCCTATGGAATTAAAAAATAAATTCTTGTTATTAAGAGCTTTCGCTATCTGCAACCTAAGATTTGGTCTATTAAAGCTTCAACTCTTCAAATTATAAAAGCAATAGAACTTATTTTCATATAAAATTCATAAATACAAAGAACCGACAGAGTGTATTAATTGAAGACTAAATGTAAAAATTCACTTAAAACACGAAACCCATCAACATCGAATGAAAAATAAGTTTCTTAGAATTATCTATGAAAAAATCATTACAAATATTAAAAAAAAATACTTAATTATCCGTTCTTAATAATTCTTTGAAACTTCATTAAAATTTTCTTTTTTTTATGAAGAAAGGATAAGGATCGTTTATTATTCTCTGCCATTAGACTTTTATGACAAGGCATAAGGAAGTCCACTCTGGTCTTCGACTCTTAACTTCCACATTCTTCCCAGTTCTTAGGCGGAAAAAAAAGCGTTAAAGGCATAATAAAAACGGACTGTGTAAAGAACTCAGCAGCAAAAACAACGCAATTTTTTCCCATGACCAAAAGTTTCCATTACATTTTTTATAGCCACACAAAAGGGAAGGCGATGATACATCACTCTCGTAACCAGTTCATTAAGGTTTAGCAGAGTTTGTTAGAATAAAATTATGTTTCACTAATCGTGAAAATTTCATGAATTTTGCTCGTAAAGTATTATTTTTTTTTTTACAAAAAAAAAAAAAGGCGATAGAGATTGGAAAGAGGAAGTAGCTAACTTTCACTTGACTTTAGGTGCATTCTTTTATTCGTACGATTTGCACGATGATGACGTTGATAGTGCGCCCCGTGCAATTACCGTTTAGTGCGTTCAGTGAGGTCTCTGTCTCAGTGCACGATCTTTCACCGAACGGTCCGTGCGTTTTGAGCTAAACCAACAACATGGCGATGGCTCAATGACTCCTTTTTCATTACCCCAAAAGTCTAAATTTCAAACTGTTAAAGTCTTTTTTCACTTGCGAACCTTTTTTTTAATCTGTATAAACTCTTTTCATCCACGTGAATGCAAAATTTCGACCATCATCGACAGTGATCGAAATCTGGAGCTTCGCTGGATTGGAGACCGCCATTTGCAATTGTAAAACGCACGAAACGACCCTGCTTCTACCTTCGTGCGCTTAGTGCGCGCACGGACTACACCAAGCTCACGAGAACGAAGTGCACGGATATCTCCGAACACCTCTCACGGGCCGCACGAGAACTACTTCGAACGGCTAGTGCGCGCACTCAGTGCAAAAAAATCACATAGAACGAATAAACGAATGCGCCTTTAATAAGCTCGCTCTAAAATATATTTTACTAAAGTTCCGCTTTCTAAGTAGATTTATTTTATCGTATTCAGCTTATAGTAAATTTCTGTTTTGTAACAAAATACTTTCGCAACTTTTCCTCAAAAAAATTACAAGACTATACAAGGAAGCTCACCATATTCTATTCAAGGAGTAGAGATCGATAGGGGAGGATGGCTTTTTCCCCCCAGTGTGTAGACGAAGTTTGGAAAGTAACCTTCCTAACGAAAATGAGCGACATCTGTTGTCGAAATGATACGAATGAAAAGAGGGGAAAACGACCAGAATTTTCCATCGTCATAACAAACGGAATAAGCGCATTTTATTGGGGAGGTGAAAATTTTCAAAATTGGTTGGAAGCCCGTTTTAAGTGCCAGCTCAAACAAATTTGGAAGATTAGAGCAATTTTATGTCACTGCTGATTTTCAGAAAACTCGAGTCCTTAAAAAAAAACTTCCGAAAACTTTCATCTTAAAAAGTAATAAAATTTTCAAAACCAACCATTTTATGCTGGCCTTAGTTCGTACTATTAGATATAGCGGAAAATCAAGGCTATCGACAAACGCGTAGAAACACAGGGGTTATCTTTCTTTTTTTAAGTAAAATTTCCTTTTAAATCTTGCATTATAGCTTTACCAATTTCCCATTTACAAAATCGTCAAGATTAATTCGAAGGACTGGCTGGCACCAATATCCCCAAAATCCCTTAGAAAAGATTCATTGGCGGTGTTTGTCTTTTGAAAATTCAAGGCACTTGCTCATCTTTGGAGCCACGTGTGTTGGATCATATTTCAATAACTCACTCTTCTTTATAAATTTGATAGTAGCTCCTTTCTCTCTTTTTTAAAGGAAGTCTTCCGATCGAAACCTAACTCTTGTGTATTCTCGACACACAGACATTAACATTCTGCCAACAAATTCTCTCCATTATGCGTATGGAGAGATAGAGAAGAAAAATTGAAAATTTTCTCGACTGAAATGCTAAGAGAAAGGAATATAAGAAACACGTGTGGCCTTTCTTATATTTGCCTTTTCTGACCGTAAGAAGCAATATTTTTTTAAAAAGCCTATTTAAATTTATAACGCGGAACAAGTTTAAAATATCAAATCTGAATTGGGTGGATTTACACTTGGGAATAAGTAAATGTGATGTATAGTGTTTGATCAGAAATTTATTACTTTTCATTAAAAAATACACGTGAAGCATATTCTTAAATAGAATCTTCAATTACTGAATGTTTAAGAAATCGGTTTAACAGTTATTATGGCTACATTTCTTTTATAAGAACGTTTCAAATGATATACCTGCGAAAAAAGAAAATGCTGCGTTGAACCGTTATTTTATAAATAATAATATTGAAATAGTAATCATTTAATATAAATAGAATAATTCTTGAAAATTTATTTAACAACGAAATAGTTAAGGTAAAAAAAATTTACTGTAGTAAGATTGCGATTAACTCCTTTCTTGTTGAAATCAATATTTCTATAACACTTGTGGTCTTATCCAAGTATGTAATCTACTTGGAAGTTTACATAGCCGTTCCGTCATATTTCAAACCATTTCATGGAATTGGGGGTATAATAAATGGCAAATGTATTGCAATGATAGTCAGATTTTTACATTCAAAGTCGTATATGGATAAAATAGAAGGAACTGGTGCGTTGCCCTTTGAAATTAGCTTTTATATGCAGAAATACTTCGCATATGAAAATATTTGATACATCCTTGAATTGGGTATATACGTATATTGCACATTATGTAAAATAGGAAATAATTTAGCGATATCAGTTGATATTTAAAGATTTCTATTCATGCTCAAGGATCATCAGTACTCTTACTCACCGATTTTGATAAAAATTATTCTACGAGTAGCTTTCACCAAATTAAAGACCCATGCAAAGCCATTCGACGCACTTCTCAAACTTTTCCGAGAAAAATATTAATAAAGCTTGTTATAATTGCCTACACTTTATAAATGCTCGAATTGCAGATGGTGGTCTTGCCTACACTTTTTATCTTGTTCAGGTGGTCTAGTGATAATACGCTCGCTTTGTTTTGCAGGTATTAATCCCGTCTTAAAAATTTTTTTTTTCTCTTCGTAAATTTTTTTTTAACTTGTATGGGAATGTGTACTTCATTTACTAACTATAGTTCCGATTTTCCGATTTGATACCATCATTTTTTATAGAATGCATATGAGAATTATTATAATTAAACATAATCTAACATTTTCGATTTGCTTATCTTATTTTTACATAAATTGAAAGGTTGTTACAAGTTATATTTATTTCCTTTTTAAAAAACCCACAAAAGAAGTTCTATTTAACGCGTAGGTAAAGACAGAGGTAATAGTTAACTTCTGCTTCTAGAAATAAGAAATTGTAATTTGGTAGCTAATGTGTTAGTTAAAAATGTTAATGAAGGGCGATTGATATAGATACCAATATGATGCAATTATATTTAGTATGTACATGGTGCATTAATTATTTAATCTTTGTGTAAGTTAAATGTCATCACAAAAGTTGCAAAATTTATAAAAATAATTAAATGCGGATAAATAACTTTTCTTTAAATGCTCATTTATCACTGCGGATAATTAATTATAATTATAATAATTCGTATATGCATTTTATAATAAAAATGATGGTAGCAAATGGAAAAATCGGAAATTTAATGTTAACGTTTTTATCATCGGGATCAGTATTAAAACAAAGTTTACTAACAGATTGTGTGTATTTACATATTCATATAAAAATTGAAATTTTAACATGAGGTTCAAATTCACAGTTGGATTCAGAGGGAATCCAAAGAATGATGTTTCCTTGAGTTTTTATGTACGGATTAATTTCAATGCAATTGTAGAGGATCAGCAGGATGTCTTTCCCTGATTTCAAACACTTTCATTACACAATATTTAAGAATCACAGATATTTTAGTCTTGCAAATTTTAGTCTAAATTTTTTCCTTTCTATATTCTTCCATTTCGACATGTGCTGTTTATTGGCCCGGAGAAGAATCAAAATGATACTCGATTTCTCGCCATGTGTTCTCCAATATCTCTTCAGTAACTGGTACTATAACATTCCTTATCCTTGCTTTCAGAAGTTCAATATCAGGAGCTGGTTCTTAGCATACCGCTATAAAAAAACCAAAGGGCATTCGCCCACTGAATATGGTGACCACGGTGTTGGACCAATCCATCAGTTTGGAAAATTTGCATTTCAGAAAATTGAACCCGTGTGATGGTGCACCATCTTGTTGGAAAACTGCTCTGGCTGAAACTTCTAATTGAGGTGCAATGAAAAGCTCCATTATTTCCGGGTAAATGTAATATTAAAATGTTGTGCTAAGTATAAAAGAAAGGTTAAATACTCTATTGTTTACTAGATTACAACAAATATTCACTTTATGGCTGTGCTTCTCTTTCTGTAACACGACACGTTGTTTCTCTGACCGTAAATATGGACATTTTGTATGTTTACCTTCCGCAAATGTGAAAAGCACCCTCATCAGAAAAACAAACATGACTAAGGTAATTACATAGGAAGAAACTTTAAGAATTGGTTATTTGTCACACTTCTTTCATAGTTTTTAATCAGCCATATTTCAAAGAGGATGGCGATTGAGAAGCCTGCATTTCGATTGATAAAAATTTCTCAAGAAATCTCAACCGAAATTGCCTTCATTAAAAAGTAAGAGAAAACTCAAAGCAGTTATTTTAAAATTCAGTTTAAAAATAGAATTTCTTAATTAAAATTTCCCCGCAGAAATTAAGTTTACTTTCTTCAAACCGACTCTGATCATTAAGTAAAAAATATGAAAGAACAAAATAAAAAAAAAAAAAGAGGAAATTTTGAAAAACCGTATTTCTGTCGTCGAAAAGCTAATTAACCTGATCTTTCAGAGTCACTATATCCAGTATGAAAAGGGCATTTTTATCCCTTCCGGCACAAGTGACAGCGTCAAATAGACGTGGGCGACGACGAGAAACAATGGGAAACTCAGGAGACGGAAGGACGGCGGCGGAATGAAATTGGACGACACAAAAGCGGAAGCCCACCTCACGCCTCGATGAAAACTAAACCAAGCGGAACTAGAAAATTTCGTGGGCGGATATTCGTTTTTATTTTTCCGAAGAATTTTCCTTCCTATTTCAATCTATCAGCCCTTTAGGTATTTACGAAGAGAACACTTTTCATTCTGTGTATTTTTTAAAAATGGGTTTCTATTTTTTAAAAAGTAATGTCGACACTTTGTTTGGGTAAACGAGAAGTCGGAACCACACTGTATTGCCTAACATGTATGATTATAAAGTTATTCTTCAGAAATAATATCGGCAGGATATGAACTCCATAATCTGATTTCCTGCGCACAACGAATAACATTAGGAAAAGATTAACGCTCCTCATTCATATAACCAAGTTTTATGTGTTTCTCCTGTTAAAGGAATTTAATAAAACGAAAATTAAGTTAGATAGATACATAGGGTTTTTGGTATTATGTTCTTCGTCTCAAAAAGTTCTTTTAATAAATTGTACATTAGAAACCCAAGTGCTGTAGGTGGTGCTAACATCGGCCATATGGAAATGGCGTCTATGAGAGAGAAAGCGAAATGCTGGAAAGCTATGTAGCACCTCAATTAGAAGAGAACCAGCAATGGATAAGTTTCTAACAGGGTGGTGCGCATTATCTATACGTGCATTTCTGAATTTAACGTTTCTTAAAAGATTGTTTGGAAGGGACGGTCTTCTACGTTCTCCGGACATTACTTCCTTACACGTTTTCCAGTGGGGAAATGCTAAGGATAAAGTGTCACACTGGTCCCGATTTGCTGGTGAGAATAACAGATGAGGTAATGTCGGTAACAGGAGATATCCTGGCGAATACTTGGTGAGAAATTCAGTATCATCTAGATGTGCTCCGAGCAACCAAAGAAAAGCAGATGGAGTGTGCCGATTCAAGAATCAAACACTTATAATTAATTTGGACACATTCTTGAAGGAAACTTCGACAATTTGTTCATTACGAATAGAGGCCATTAAATGGTAAAAGCAAAAAATAGTAGTGGAGGACGCTGGTGATAGTTTCATGAGCTAAATGATCACTACCGTTTTTTCTAGACATGAATAAACTATATTGAATTTTATAAATGCATCAGGTATCAGAAATACATTCGGATATTTCAATTTCCAAGCGTTATATGAGGGTCATTTTTAAAGTAAGAAGCGTATTGTAATGAAAACAAAACTACTATATATATATATTTTCAAAATTTTTTCTTTACCAGATGCTATGTGCCTTAAGCTATTTTTCCACATAGTTTCCAAGTTTATTTAAGCATTTGTCATAGCGCTCAATGTACTTCCGCATGATCACTTCATAGGAGCTGCTGCCGATGAAGAAAGTCACCCAGTTTTCAGTTGTTCATCGTCGCTGAAATGCAACTGCCGATGACCTCCTTTAGATCCAGAAACAGGTGGTAGCCACTAGATGCGAGGTCCCAATTAATCAGATTTTTTGTTTGGGAACAACTTGACCACCTGCCTTACAGTACGGACCTCGCGTCCAGTGGCTACCACCTGTTCCGGGATCTAAAGGAGCTCAGCTGCGGTCTGCATTTCAGCGACGATGAAAAAGTGAAAACTGCGTGACTTTCTTCACCGGCGGCAGTTTTTATGAAGTGATCATGCGGAAGTACATTGAGCGCTATGACAAGTGCTTAAATAAATTTGGAAATTATATGGAAAAATAGTTTAAGGTACATAGAGTCTGGTAAAGAAAAAAATTTGAAAATACGAGGCTCAAAATAAAGATACAGTGTATAGACAGAGGGTTAATTGTGCTACGATAATTTCCACAGGGTTAACTTTCACTTTCATTCGTTAGCTTGCTTTACTAATTCATATGGTGGCGCCACACTGCATCGTGTGTGAGAAATAGTTGCTTGATATGGCGGCGCCCATTCAAAATCCCGCTAAATGCCAAGTCCGATCTGTTATTCGATTTCTTAAAGCCAAACATAAGTCTCCAGCTGAAATCCACAGACAAAGTGTTGCTGTTTAAGTAGGGGGATGTTAACAAATGGGGTCTACTTCCTTCATGACAATGCTCGACCCCATATGGCACGTGTCACCACAGAGTTGCTGGAAAGCTTCAAGTGGGAAGTTCTGGATCATCCACCGTATACTCGTAGTCCGGACCTCGCACCCAGCGATTTCCACCTGTTTTTTCACCTGAAGAAGCATCTTGCTGGGAAACTGTTCGATGATGATGATGATATGAAGCATGAAGTCAACGCTTGGTTCAAAAAGACAGGCGGCATCCTTCTATGACACCGGAATACAAAAGCTTGTCCCCAGTCTCAATAAGTGCTTGGATAATGGTGGCAACTACACTGAAAAATGAGCTTGTATAAAAGTACTTGATAGTAATGAAGGCGTGATTTAAAAAAATTTTTTGACCATGTCATGACGTTTGTATCTTTACTTTCTGGATGTGCCTCGTATATATAGTAGTTTTATTTTTATTGCAAAACGGTTCTTACTTTAAAAACGACCCTCATATTTTAATTCATTCGTACAAAAAATTGTATGTACAGGAGCTGGAAAACAAAACAGCTATCAATTTAGAGTCGTCATGGAACAGCACATTGACGATAATTTTTATAGTAAGAGCGTAAAAGAAGAGGTGGGTTTCACAAGTTAAACCGCAAAAACGACACCTGTTCTGCCTGACCGTTGCAAATGGAAGTGAACCAGTGGGAAAACCTATAATTATGTTTAAAATTCGCCAACTAAGGGATTGAAGGAGCCTATTTGCATGTAAAATAGGTGCGTGCGATTCAGTGGAGCGCAAAAGAGTTGAGCCGAGGTTCTTTCTTCCTCTTCATTTCATTCTTTTCATTTCAAAAGGAGGAAAACAAGCCGGTTCGACCCTTGGGGGAGAAAGGAACGCCGACACTGTTTACTCTTTTCATTGTTTCGCAGGCAAAAAGGATCTTAAGGACGAGCCTCGCAAATCCCCCAGCAACGAAAACACGCTTCCTGGCCACCGACATAATTAAATAAGTAAATATGAAAAACGCAATAAGAACGTGTTTTGAAGAAAATGAAAGGTATCCAGCATTTAACTAATTAAAATGATAATTAAATTTATGCTTCTTCTAATGTAAGTGTAGATCGTTTGCACTAGATTATCTGAAGATATTTATGAAGTTCATTATGAATATAAATTTTGAATTTTCATTGCATTTGTCGTTTTGAAACGCTTCCGTTTATATACTGTATATAACGGAGTAATTGGTATATGTTCCGAATAAACGAATAGCGGAAACAAGAGATCATAGATTTTTTTGCCTTGCCCATGATGCAGTTGTTATTGAGGTGAAAATGCAATGCAGTTCATCCAGCTTTACTTTGCGTAAGACGTGATGGGCGTGTCAATTGTTATGTATTGTTTAATTTTTATTGTGTCAGTGTCCAATAATTGACACGCCCATCACTTCTCAAGGCCGGCTGGACTAAAACAGATTTTGTATATGATGTAATAGTGGGCGCTAGAAGTGTAGGTGTCAGGCTTACTGAAAAAGTGAACCTTTCAGGTTTTTCCACAGATAACCTTTTCAAAAGTGTTCGCCGAATAGTCAATCAAGGAAAACCCAATAACCAAAAATACACTTGCGGACGTCCGCGGGCCATAGATGAACGGAGTGATCTAAGGATATCTAGGTTCATTAAAGACAACCGACATGCCACCATTCGCCATCTCACAGCACAACCCAACGCTGGATCTACGGGGAAGGCTTCAGAACGAACAACTAGTCAAGCCCTTGCAAGGCTGAATTACAACAGTAGACGCTCTCTTCGGGTTCTTCTCCTTATAGAATAGAACAGGAAAAAGCGACTCAAAAGTAGACTGAACAATTGCAAAAGAGTTGCCTTGTCTAATGAGCCTAGTTTCCAAATCCTCCAGAAGAAGAGCTGTTAAGGTCTGTCGTCAGCATGAGAACATGAGATTTTTTTTATCTGATATCAACTGTGAAGAGTGTCCCAGCGGTGGCAATGTGATGAATTGGCAATCTTCTCTTGGCATTCCCTAGCTCTTTAATCAGAGTTGGTCAGCTAACTGATATTGATATTTAAAACATTATCCCTGACCATGATCACTCGTGTTCCAATGCTCTTATTCCAATCGAACATCTTGGGAGAAATTGAAACGAGCTGTTTGACATATATAGCCACATACAAGAGTTATGGGCCAGTATCTGTGAAACGTTTCAGGCACCTTGTGAAATCATTGCCCAAAAGAATCTAAGAGTTCTGCAGACAGACAAAAGTGCAACATTGTATTATGTAGGGTTCTTAATAAATTGACAGGTGAGTATGCATAGGCATTTCATTAGAAGAAATAGCAGTATTATATTTAGAACAAGTGGAACTACCAAAAAATTCAAATAATCTGAAAAGAGTAATTATTTTGTACAAATTGTTTTTAATTTAAATTTATTTGATTGTATCTCTTTTTGTAATTGTATTTGGGAATATGCAACTAATTTGTTGAATCTGCGCGTAGTTCCGCTCTATAGCTGAAACTATCGCTTTTGGAAATATTGGAAAAATTCCTTCAGTTTTGAGAAAGGTTTCCTTTTTTAATGTCTTGCACTCGGAAAAAATTTGAATTTCTCCCCAAAACCTCTCGTATATAAACGATATCATTCATTCAATGAAGCAATGGCTTATCATCTGATATCATTAAGTTTCGCTTCTTTAACCTATAGTAAACGACATAAGCATCTGATGGATGGAAAGACGGACACATTGTGAAGTATATGTATAGATAAAGCATCTGAAAGTTGTGCTGCCTTTTAAGAAGTAATGGCAGGAACTTTAAGAAGGTTTGAATGGCCCTTTGACGGGGGAAATATGATTCGCCACAAACGACAGAAGGACCCTCTTCATCGGACGACCGCATTAACGGGAACCTTTTGGTCGTTGGACTTGGTTATCTTGCCCTCGGTTATAGCACGTTCACACTGAAGAAGAAAAAAAAGAAAAAGAGGGAGAAGAAGAAGAAAGGATCTCTTAGAACGGGAAGAAGCAACACCATCAAATGGTTCTCATTGGAAAGTGAGTGTGAAAATGAGGGCGCCTAGTGATTGCAATCTCCCAGAGATTCGAGGCTCAAAGTTCGTGTCAAGAGTTAAGAGGTTTTCATTGTGGAAACAATTACCCAAGAGCCAATTCACTTTCCCCTGTCATCGAGGTTGGGGTGGAGGAGTAACAATGTGAACCCTGCGCTGAGAAAATAGTGGCCATTAAATATGCAGCAAATTCCGAAAAGGAGAGCTCCGCGTTGTGGCACACTTATCTCCTCATTACCCCGCATCATGATCTTAAATAACACACAAAGCTACATCACTCTTAGAAAGAAGTAATGCCTTTTCACATACCTTCTTGACACTGATCCTGTGTTCGCATTTTTGTCTATTAGGCTTAAATAAGTTCGAAAATTAAATTACAAATAGCATCTGCCTGTGTTCACACTTAATCATATCGAAAAGCCTGCGAAAATTTTAAAAGCATCTTTCTTTGTTAGCTGAATTATAAGAAATGATAAGCAAATAATGAAATGTATGCAATATGGAATCAGACATTTCCACTTATATTCATATAAGACGACGCCTAAAGCACCAGGAACACTTAAAATTGCGATATTTCATAACAAAGAATTTGATTTCTAAACTGAAATCAAAATACCTTCATAACCTATATTTCTTCACTAACAGTTCATGCATAGACATAGAAGGCTTGATAAATATGGAGAATTATGGAGAGCAAAGAGGGCAAAACATGCACAAACATCGGTGAATCCATATAAACCTTCCTTCTCATTAACATTTGTGATTCCAAAATGAGTTAAGAGTAACTGGACGATTTATCTCTATGCAAATTCACCGATTCCACACTTCCTCAACTTGACATTGAGTTGAGTAAACATCAATGTTGACACCGTTTGTGTACGTACATTAATCGTTCCCACAGTCCTACGCTAATCTTCAGCTTTAAAACCTTATAACAACCATTTAGCTTTAATTAATTATGGAATAACAAATTCTCTTCAAATCCTACGCATTATGATTACTTTTAAAGTAAATACTATAAATGATGAAGCTTTTCAAATGTAAAGACTAATGAATTTCATTTTAATACCGTATTTAGCAAAGGGTATACTTTTTAATTCTATGAGCGATTCGTTTAGCATCATAGGTTGTTTTTGAGATTCAATCATTCTTTGAATAGTATTAGCGGTTCAGTTTTTCAATAGCCATTCAAAGTCTGTTAAGCTTCACTATTCATATGTTGATTCAATCACGAGAGTAAAAATGTGTAGCGTATGCGCAATTTTTTTTTGAAAATATCGTAGTCACACTTATCTTATGGACAGGAGCGTAGTTATTTTATTAGCAACCTTATACAGGGTTATTCAAAAAAGATGAAGCAGATTTCATATATTTGTTTTAAACAATCTGTAAAAACAGAAACATTCACCACATCATTAGAGCGAACTTCGAAGCTTTAAAATGCCGCCTAGAAGCTCCATTCAATATAGCGACGCTGTTTCTTGTTTACAGAAAATTGCCACAGTTGAAATCGCTTTGTGTACTGCATTTTCGAAGTGTTTATCCATTATTCAACGTTAATTCTGTCGTCGATTCAACAAATAACCGCCTCCTCATAAGCAAATTTACGAGTAGCATAAAAAATTTGTAGAAGGTGATGTGAGGATGAATACAACTTCTAGGCGGGCTTTTAAAACGTTGAACCTTCTTCTATTCAATGATGTGCGGAATATGTTCCTGTCTTTAACATTAGTTTGAAATCTGCTCCATCTTTTTTGAATAACTCTGTATAAAGATAACCAAAATTTATAAATCAATACTTCAAACGCTAAAAAACAAAACAAAACGAAAACAAATATTTTAATATAACTTAAATTCAACTCCACATAGCGTTTTTTTTTTTTTTGCGCGCAAGCACACCGTGGAAGCGATAGCGTTGCGCGGCAGTGCAGAGTTCAACAAACATGGCGGTAAGAGGGAAAAACAAAATAGTTAGCAGCGGTCGCCAAAGAATTGCTCTTAGAGCACTGTTATTAAGCATAAAACCTTAATTTGCTGTACAATTATTCGTCTCGTATAACCTCTTTAAAATGAATGTTAGAAAATGGATTATTTTAAATTATTAATAGTTTTTTTTTTATTACTTTTTTTTTTATTCTCTTCTCTTTTTTCCTTTGTTCTTTTCTTTTTTTGTTTTTTATTTAGTTTTGTGCAGGGCCACACTTGTTAAAGCTTAGTTTTTTGGTGGACCCTTTTTCATACTACTTTTGTGTCTATTTCGCTTTTTTTGTATGTATTTATCTTCTATTTTAGTGTGAAATAAATAAATATTATTATTATAATGCACCGCGGTGATATTAAATACCCTCTCACCAACGCAACGTATTATTCGACGTTGCACATGGAACCAGCCCCGTGTCTGATTACTGAATTACTTAATAAAATGAAATAATAAATTAAGGAAATGGTTATTAATTACTCTACACATTTTTTACTGGAAGGCAATTAGCTGATTGTAATAATCTATTTTTAAAAACTAAGTTTGTTTAGAAACTTGAGAAGCCATTCAATTGCCATCTGCTGCTGTCTATTTCCATTGATTTCATCTGAAGTGGATTCGTGCTCATTGCCGAGCAGTGGAAGAAAGAAGTTCCGTTAAGCGCATTAATACACATACACCACTTTAACAATGGAGTCCTTGTATGATTTTGTGCTCAAATCTTTTCGTTTTCGTAGTTTATTTTGCAAGCATCTATTGTAGTTTCAATTGAGTAACATATTTCAATTTGGTAGAAATCTGTGACATACATGTTCGAGGGATTCCCTTGTTAGTAGGAAAAAATAGGAATCTCGCCTTCCAGCATAACTGTCAATTCTGTGTACAGGAGTGTATACTAAAAGAAATAGACACTTTACTTTGGACACTGTAGAAATCAAATGTCAAAATCTTTTATCATTCAACTTTTTAATGGATTTTTCCAGTATTGTCTTTAATTTTGCGCGACTAATTTGCAAATGTTCTATGTATTAGCCCTTTGAATAATCTTATTGATATCTGCCGTGTAACAAACCTCTACTACGCATGTTATCCTAGGGCTTTTTCCTTCGCGCAATCAGTGAACTGAAATTTCATAAAGAATGTTCGACAAGGGTTTTATCCTACGCCACACCCTCAGATGAAAAATAGGAAAATTCCAGTAATTTTTTTCATCAATTATTTTTTCTATTTTTCATCAATAATTGAAATTTCCTGCTCCAATCATAGTCGGACTGCTTTTTTGGTGAGTTACTATGTTGTAAAATGCCAACTTACAATATTATCCGAGTTTGTTATCGGTAATTCTAATGCACAAAATCTTTCCTTATATGAGCAATAGTCATTTTGCCGAACTCAGGCAACGGACATTCACGTGTGTTAACGTAATGAACATCCGCAGTCGTAAGACTTTCTTCCCTACTCTACAAGATTAACGTTTGTTTTCTACAAAGCACTGAAAATATCTGGGGTTTTTTTCTAGTGATTCTGTATTATAAGATAATTGGAATAAGTCACCCGATAACTAACAACAGATAATTCATAAATTTATTATATTCAAATATTCGTAGTTACCCATAAGCCGATTCATTTTCCCCCGTCATCGAGGCAAGGAAGAAGAAAGAACTATGCAAACCTTGAACTGCGAAAATGGTGTCATTAAATATGTAATGCAGGAAATTACGAAATGAGAACTCAGATTTCCTCACACTTCCTTTTTGATTCCTACACGGCATGATCTTAATGCTTATAAGAAAAATGCAGAGCTACAAAACGAGTTAGGAGGAAGAAATGCCACTTCAATTCCAAGGGCTATTAGTACAGAAAGCATTATAAAGTTATCACTATTTAATCACAGAGGGAGACAGCTTGACTGTACCAATTTCCACAAATGTCTAATTCGAATTCGACTCGTGGTTCCTGGTTCGAATCCAGGTCGTGGAATTTTCCCTTTCCTTTTTCATCTATATTCGATTTTTTACCTTCAATATATATTCAGCATTTCTATCAACATTTTATAGAATAGCAGTTAAAAACGAGTGTCTTTTATTATTTCATCAATTTGACTCGAATAATTAAAAAATCCTTAAATTACAGAAAAAGAGAATTTTGTTCATTTTGCAAATTTCCATGATGCCGATAAAAAAGAAGAAACATTTCTTTGCAGGTCTTCTAGATAGGATAAAGATAGGCAAAAGAAAGAGGGGAATATGTATATCAGACAAGCAATACTCTTCCTGTTTCTGTCTCTCTAACCCTATATAAAACGTGGAAAATGTATAAGAATATCATTTATTTAAGGTTCATTTTCCATTTTCACGCGAGTCATTCAAAGTCGAAAGATACGAGAGCAAGAGATAGGAGAACGAGCGAAAGTACTTCTGCTAAAAGCTGCAGTTTTGACAATGACGGCGGCAACATAACACCCACAGACAGGCACATACACAGAGACACAGACAACAGACGCAGGTTGACAGGTCGCCCGACTGCATTTGTCGGCACATCATCGTCGACGCCCTTGACAACGGCTATGGTATCTCCCCCCACTCTCCCCCCTCTCACTCACTCTCTGTATATTTCACGGCAAAGACTGCAATTCGGAAATTTCTCTTCCCTCTGCCGACAAATCACAATTTCTCCTGCAAGTCCAATGAAAGGCAAAGAAATAAATCAACCATGACTGACGCTTCACACTGGAAACTTATTGGATACACGGCAATGTCTGTTGGAAGAGTCTCGCACATGACGGGCATCATTGGAACTTAATGCTCGGAACTCTTTGCAGGTTTCATTGATCGTCCATATAAGCCGTCCATGGAGAACTTAAATATCATTAACACATAGAGACAGCAAGCTTGAAGCGATTTCAATTATGTATATAAAATATGGAATTTGATATTGAAAGCTAGGATTGAAAGGGAAGGGAAAACATTAGAAATGCATTCCAACTCTTCAGATGTTAAGTTCCATTGTTCTGTTACTATTTTGCTTACTTTTTAAAGCTTTAATTGGATTATTTGTTATTGGTAGCTGTTTTTCATCCTTTACTTTCAAAATGTCAATTTTTTTTCCTTTCTGTTGATGACAACTGATATTGGCTATTTTACATAAGCGTGTAAGTTGCTTTTATGTATTCACGGAAAAGTTCGTAATTTCCTAAGCTTTAATATTATTTAAATAAGAAAATTTGTAAGATTATCTCATCATTTAACTATGATTGCTATCCAATCAACTAGAAAGTAATCAAGCCATCTGAAATTCGTAAGCTTATTCATCCAATTCAATTATATTGTAAGCTTATTCAATTTGCAATGCAGGAAAATCGATAAATTTTTTGTTAACCTAATTATATGCGCCGCTGTTTATGGATAAATCAGCCATTACCCTCGAAACTAGGCCAAAATATTCTCCGATAACGTAATAAATTACACTGGTCTATTTCAGTTTTTGTCGATCTTGATTAACTTAAGGGAGCCGAATAGCGTGGAAAAGAATGCTTGGGTCTTTCACTAATGCGATTATAAACTATCTTGGGATATTTCAGGACAGAAAACTATGAACCTTTAACAAACTTTCTTCTAACTTTGTTGATTACTTTTCAAAGGTTGATTGTCAGATGAGTGTATAGGTACATTTTCTGTATAGCTACCTAAACCTCTTCCCTTCAAATCTTGGAGTTATAAGTGATGACGAAGGTAAGCACTTTCATGAAGCCCAGATTTCAAGACAGGTGAAACGCAAACATGCTAGCAGCTACCTAAAATCTCAGAAGAAAATCAGAGGAATGAAAAATTCTGACTAATACTTAGATAATTAAACAGTTGAGAGGAGACAAGAAGCACCCTTATTAGCTAGTGGTACTTGCATACGTAAAAGTCCAAGGAAAATAAGCTGCAAATCCCGCAGGAAATTGGAAAATTTTCCTTTCCCTTTGGGACATACGGCTTGCTTTCGTTGCACTTTCACAACAGTAGTTTTAAACCTCAGTAAATTCTAATTGCAAATTACTTATATGTATGAACTAGTCTTTTTTGGCTTATTAATCTATAAAGTTTGTTAACTATTGTAAACTTGTATGAATAAATATGTGTTCTTTGTGAAAATTTGTGACTTAAAGGTAAACTCCACGGAAAAAATCGACTTTATTTTTTTTTTTGCATCATATCATTAATCCAGGTTAGTAGAGTATTTATCATTCAAAATTTTTCGATTTTTCCTAATATTTTGTTAAGAAAAATGCCTCGGAAAACTGAAAATTTGCGTGGGATCTTCCATTCCTTCTCAGAACACGGCGGAGCAAACTGTCATTTCCTCCCGCGAGAACCTCGGGGAATTTCGTCGCCGAGATTCTAGTCGCTTAGAATGATTCTACATATAATAAGATTTTGCTGACCTGTTTTATGTCGGAATGCCTTCAATTTTTTCTCTGTTTGGATGTGTAAATAGATAGTCAGATAGAAATTTCACGTTTCATAGATTTCCAGAATCAGAATCGATTAAAAAACAGTGGATTAGTTTTTGACAGCGAGGGAACTGGTATCCAACTCCAAACAGCATCGTGTGCTCATTTTGAAGCGTCTTGCTTTGTCTACGCATCCGCCGTTTTAAATTCAGTATCAATTCAAACAAGAAATTCGCTGAAACTAGATAACGTACAAGGTGGAACTAGATGCTCTTCCAACTCTAAACGGGCCGTGGCGTTCTTCAAGACAGCACTCGTTAAACGCCGAAGGAATGAGGAGGTAAGCCTATCTGCTGTGTAAGACACACACCGCCCTAATGTGCACACGCCGACGCGGCAAGCAGAAGATCCCGTTTCACGGTTTAATGCATAGGAGGCCCTTACATATCGCTGTCACTGTTATCAAAATCGCAGTCGTCACTACCGGTCTTGTTTCATATTCATAGTCCTTTGCGATGCCCAACTGACAACTAACTGATAGCGTCCAATGTGTGATGTCACGAATTCGAAACTCCTTCGCACTTCTCGACAACTTGTGACGTAACAGTTGCCGAACCATGGCGCCAGTGTCTATCGCAGGGGAAGGGAAAAATGAAAGTTTTTTTTAATATATTTTATCAATTTTGAATACGAATTGAAAATTTTTATACATGCTACGTTGTTATATTTCATTTTAAACAAAGTTGTTTTGGGTGTGGAGTTTACTTTAATACATGTCTTTTGACTGTAAATTCAGAATCAGCGCCCTGAAATTGTGTAAAATCAGCAAACATTTTAAAGTTAACTGAGAAAATTGTTTTTCAGATGTAGACGGTGTTATAGCATTTATTCATAGAAATGAAATGCTGAAGGTTCATATTCCGCACGAATAAAGGAAAGTCATAGGCTTTTTTCTTATTCTTAATGAAGATTCTCGAGCTGTCTCAGATGGAATAATGTTATTCGCAACACGTAAAACAAAATATTCGTTTTAAAGATGCGGTTTCCTTCAGCTTTTATATTTGCGTCTACCTTTGCTTTTGTCAAATTGCGTCTTCTGTTTTCTTCTGCAATATTTTATCAGTGTTGGTTTCATCTTTCTCTTTCTTCCCCTTCCTTATTTCGTTTATAGTTCTATTCTCTTACACGTATTCTATTTCGAACCAGCGAATGTGCTCTGTTGAAGCATAAAATCCAGTCACCTCCAAAAATCAGTAACATCTTTTCGCTAGATCACAACCATTACCTTTCTTTTATCCATAACAACCACCTACACCGCAAGCCATTCGAACAAGTGGCTCCCTCTTTCGAGCGATTAATCAAAGGAAATCGCAGCCGTGGCGCCGACTGTAGCCGCATTCCTCTTCTACGTTTACACATAAAAATCCTCACTTTGCCGCTTCTTCCATTACGTTTTCCGAGAAGACGACAAAATCTATTCCTATGTTTCTGGTCCCTGTCGCTCTTTTAGACAAAAAAGAAGCCTCCATAAAAATTGTCCACAAGTGAAGTAGCACTTGGCACCCCCTCCATAAAGGCATTGTTATTTGGATTCTTTCCCGCACAGTGGACAATGGGAAAGAAAGAGACGCCAAAGGACGGCGGGTGGTTGGGCGGATAGCTGGAAAGGGGACGGTGTTTGGAGCTGTCACTCTTCTCACGATTGAGAAAACAATAAAGTAGTATGCGCTGACGTCGACGTTGTTACTGAAAGGGATAAAAATGAAACGAGAAAGGAAAGGAAGATAGATTGGAGGAAAGGAAGTAGAGGCAGGCTACGGATGATGGATTATAAATGCAGGTGAGACGGCTGCCAACTGCTCGTGGTCTGTGGAAAATGGTTTGTTGTTGAAGACGAGAACGTGAGAAAGGCGACCATAGAAGAGGGTCACTCGGAAGAAAAGGAGAGAATGAAAGGAGTGAAAGTGAGTTCCTTTGAAGAAAGAGGACGAAGGAGGTGTTGACGTTGGGGAGGGGTTCCCTTCGCGACATGCTTTGCTCAGCAAAATTCTAGAGCAAAATTTCTTTCGAGGTCGCTGCTGCTGCAGTGGCTGTGGACATGAAAAGAATAGAATTACTTTGCCTTTAAGGAGGGTCAAAAAAGTCTCATCTAATATTAAAGTAAAATGCAGCATCACCCAACAACAACAACTCATACTCGCAATTAAGCTAATTAAATTTAAAGCACTCTAATGTGTAATTATAAATATCTACATTTCCCACACTCTTTACTCGATAAAATGTATTATTATTATTATCATCATAATACTGCTTTTTTTCTACTTATAAATTTATTTTAATTCTTTTTTTTTTTCTTTCTTTAAAAAAGATGAATGAATTGCTCTGTATTCTTAAAGAAGAGGTGGGGAAGGCCATTTAGAAAGCAAACTTTTATAACAACACCAAGGAATAAGGAAAAGCCCAACTAACAAGGTTGAAAGGGATGCTAATCTTAGTGTAATGTTGGTACAGATCGTAAGCGTGAGATGCTGACTTAGATAACGTTCAAATTGAAAGTACTGGCCTTTTAAAGGAAGGAAGATGAGTGTTATCTCTCGTTAAAAGCGGTTCCTCGAAAAGCAGCCTTAATTCCCTAATTGACAAAGAAACGTAGGAAAGCGTGTTAAAGAGAAATTAGAGCATGGCTTGTTGCAAGGAATACTCATCGCTAGACTTTTCATATTTCTTCTTTTAAAGCCACTAAGTGGTGCTTATTAGTGAATTGTATTCCTTGTAGTGGTTTCCCTCCTGCACATTCAAGAACTCAAAACTGAATAAACCATTCCCATCCGGTAATTCTTTTGTTTAGGAAAGACGAACCATTAAACCTAAGTTATTGTTTAGAGTTTATGTAATACTGTTCCGCGTCTTTAGTTAAATGATGAGAGAAAAGCCAAGTTTGGCTATTAAATCAAACAATGATGCTAAAAGCTTCCTATTATTTAATAAATATAATGTTAATTCCATTCCTGTTTCTATTTCAAGGAACCAATTTTTAAAATTGGGACTAAAAATAACGCGTGCATCCATGCGGGATTTTAAATAAAATATAAGATCAAACAAAGTAAACTTTTAACCACTTAACTTCGATTAAAGACAGAAAATTAAAAAAAAAAATTCAATTTAAAAATCGAAAATTTTCCGTTGCCAATGAGAATGAGGGAGAAACGCGGAGAATCGCTTGGTCGTATATTCACCGATGAGGGTAATGATGATGATGATGGTGATGGCGGTGATGATGATATACACGTGGCTCTCCATTTTTAATGTTCTTCTTTCTCTTCTACTTTTATTCAGCTTAAGTTATTGATTAGTAGCGGTGCTTCAATTTCTCTCGCTCCAATAATGAAAATAAAAACACCATTTGCTTTTATTTTCAAGTAAAGGACGAGAAGAAGAAAAACGCCATTAAGAAAGTCTGAGATTAATAATCAATTGAAGAAGCATGAATAAGAAATCGTTATAAAATAATTTAAATTTAGAAGTCCAACTTTCCATTTGGCTACCTAATTGTCCATTAATCGATAACGCCTGCAGAATTATCAACTTTAACAGCCCTACTCTAAGAGTTCAGTGCACCAACGTGGAGATCACGTGATGATAATCGAGGGTTCGAACACATTCCCTTCACCTATCTACAATGAAATAGAAATACATCGAAATGAAAAATGAATTCAGAATTTCGCAAATACTTCAAATGCAAACCATCATCATCGCTTGGACTTCTTCGAACATTAACAGAATTCGTAAACAACAGCTTAGAAAATATTGAGAATGTCCTCAATGCAATATTAATATTAGGAGAACGAAAGATACACACGCAGTCAAAGGCAAACAAACATTTGTCTGTTGTTCAACTGGCTTTGAGTAGTAAAATTTTCACACGGATGTACACCTCATTCCAAAAGCGTTTTCACTTAGGTGAATAATGTTCGGCCGCTTTGCAAAATAATAAACCAGTGAAATTAATCAGTTCAAGCAAGAAGTCGACTTCGAATTGCATTAATTTTACTGGTTTAAAGCCGATTAGTTTTAGTGGCTTGGTGTATTGCAAGGACGCCGAACAACATTTCACCTGTGTGAAAACGCTTTTAGAATGAGGTGTACATACATAACTGTTTTCACTGAAATTATAAACACTATTTTCAATATATGAATTAATAATAGTCAATAGAAGATTTATGTGTGGGCGTAATGCATATATAAATTATAGGCTTAGGGTAAGAGCAATGAATTGAACTCTCTTTCTCTTCACTTCTCCGTATCCATTTCCCCCGATGATGGTTGAAGGAGACGAAGCTATTCCAAAGAAAAAGCGGGTTCGATTTCTTATTCCACAAGACAGGCAATTTCCTCCCCTTATCAAACGCTTTCAGGTGTAATTTATTCATTTCCAGCCGACCAAAGAGAAAAGTTTAAAAACTTATCGAATGGATCGTTTTTCTCAAGATTTTCATCAAAATCGTTGAAAGCTTTCATCAAAATTCTCGTGCGCTGTTTCATTTTTAAATTTCAATAATGGAGAGAAAATGATTTAGATATTATAATAAATCTTACTCATTAACACTCCAGCTTCTCGATGATTCAGATGTAAAAACTTTTTGAATGAATTTGCCTTATTCTTGTGTTTTTTTTGTGTGCTGAATCCGAATCTGCTTTTAGAATTTTTTCATTACGTTACGTTACGTTACATTGCAATGAAAAACGAGAAATCTGTATGTGATAGAAAAAAAATGAGGCCAGATAAGGATTCAGCAGAAAAAAAGCATAAGAATCAGCTCTTAGCATTAAAAAAAGTTTTTAAAAACCTAATTTTTGTTGGCCTGTAATGGCGAGAAGCTGTTCTCAATTCAATTAGGAAGACATTACGAAATAAGAAATTAATTAATCTTGATCGCTGGAATAAAAAATGAATTTCAATTTCGGTCACTGTGAAGTACGACTGTAATGTACGATCGTATGGATATCACTTGATGAATTAGACGGTCTTTCCTTTAATTGTAAAGTTTGTTAAAGCGCTAATTCATCCACTTGATGGTGTTTAACGCTAAAACGAACAGCGATTGGGAATAGATGTTAAATTATAGATTCCACTGTGTGCAATAAACCCTTCCCTGTTCAGTAGAACTTTATTAAATGATAGATGGCAAATAGGAAAAAAAACCCGGAGTAGATCCATTAAAATTGAAGACACTTGAATTTCCATAAGGGCAAATTTTCTTTTTTATTCCAAACGTACGCTCATTTTATCCGAAACAGATGAATTAAATAAACGTGTACACATTTATTAGTTACATAGTACTTCAGGCATATCTTCAATTCTAGCTTTAACAAACTCTTTCGTCGCCACGAACTATTTTAATAGGAAAGGACAGTGAGCTAGTATTAAATTCAGAGTTTTCGGAAGAGTGTATGAACTTTAATCTAATGCAACAACCTTTTAACTAAAAAGGGTTTTGCAATGGGCTTGGTGATATTAAAATATTAATTTTCTCTTTAATCAAACGATAAATTAAAAAAGAAAATCCAACCGAACAATAATTAGAAGTTTTCATGTCATAATTTTTTTCTGAGATTAGTAGAAATTAAGTTAATAATTTAAAAAAAAAGAAACCTGAAAATCATTAAAAATATTTACAGAAAGCGAAGCATTCGAAATTTTTTTTAAAATTCGCTATAATTCGGAATAGGTCTACTTAATATTAATTTTTACTTATTACAATAAGACTTTTATAAAAAACAATATCTCAAATAAATAGATTCTCAACTTAATTTGGAGTTAAGACATTTTTAAATTAATTCTCAGATAATAGAGCTAATATATGAAACTATGATTGAAAATCGTGAATTTATTATTACACTAAAATAAGCCAAAATGTATGCTGATGGGTATACTTTAAAATGATTTCTGCCTGAAGATATACGAGATCCGAATACGCAAGGCAGATAATGAGTCGTTATTTTTTTAAGGTGGGCTTTTATTATTAAAAGTTAATTAAATTATTCATATTCTATTTGTTCAGTAGCTAAATTGAATGAGCTAGGTTTGCTAGCTCATTCAGGCACAGCACGTAGATATTTGAATTCGGCTTTTACTATTTACAATCCAGGTGGCAAAAGTCAAAATAATAGAAATATTCGGTAAGTGCATTTGCGTAAAGTGCATATGGAAAATAATTATTAAAATGATTTTCTCTACTATTCAGTTTAACTTTCAATAAAACGGCAAGGTCTGATGTTCTAAAGATAATAGCGTTCACCTGAAATACAAACGCTAGAAAAAATTGAAATCGATGTATAAATGAAAACAAATATTGGCAAAAGAATAATAAAGTTAATAACGAAGTAATGTGATCATAGTGAGTATAGAATATTAAATTAAATTTAATAATATTAATCCTAATATTTACGTAAATTGCTAATGGAAGTAAATTAAAAGCAGAATATAGAAAAAAATGTTTTATGACAAAGGAACAATATTGTGCCTTGAATATGGATGAAAGAAAATAATTAAGAAAAGAAATTTTAAGAATTAAAAAATACAAAATATGTACTTTATGGCAAAACATCTGTATAACTGATAAAGAAGCAATTCTCTCTATAATCGTACTTTTAATCCAGAATATAGAAGGCGAAACGAATCAAATTAGTTAGTGTCATGTTAGGTTTCACTCCTCAGAACACTTAAAGGTTTCGCGCACAAGAAATTCCAAAGCGTATCCTTCAAATTTAATGCAATTTTCATCGCATGGAAATACGATGTAGGTACATTTTTCTATATGGACAGTAATGTTTCAGGTAACGAATTTGCTGATTTGCACAAATCATCCGGAATAATTAAATGTCTATAGATATTAAACTCTGCAGATTTTGTGCTTAGGTTTTAAGAGCGATTTCAAACGTCACAAAAATAGACCCTAATATAAAAACCAACCATAATAGTTATACAAAACCAAAAATACTTTCAAATATCATAAAACAATCTAAATGATAAAGCACGACATGTTCGGTGTAACTTCAAGCAACCAAAAACATCCTGTAGAGAAAAGCGAATAAAACGACCAAGATTTTCATCATTATTTACGGTTTTTACAGAAATAAATTATTTTCCGAATGCGGAATGCAAAAAAAGAAAAAAAAATGAATGTAGCAGAAACAAAAAAAAAATCTCCTCTTTCCATTCTTGTTAGCTATCTTAAAACAACGAGAACTTACAGGATATAAGCCGAAAGGCTCAAGCGCAAAGGACTTTCAAGAATAGGAACGACTCTTCAGCTGAATAATTGATGGCAACTTTTTTTTTTCTTTTCGTTGACTCATATGTATACATAAAAATGTACATAGAAATGTGTGTCTGTGTTTGGATGTGTGGGTGTCTGGGTTTCTGGGAGCTATTCGTTGTTCTTTCGTTCCGCCGCCTTCTACTACAGAATCTCCGGGACGAGCTGTCGCCGAAGAAAAACCGTCAGGTAATTACTTTCGCTGCCTTTTTATTGCAATTCCGTCTAGAACTAAGTCTAAAAAATTTCTCCCCTCACTCATTTCGCCGAGAAGAAACGGAAAGGAGGCTTGAAAATTCATCTTAAAAGAAAAGCATACCGATAAGAATC
This sequence comes from Rhysida immarginata, assembly GCA_023313115.1. Classification (NCBI taxonomy): domain Eukaryota; kingdom Metazoa; phylum Arthropoda; class Chilopoda; order Scolopendromorpha; family Scolopendridae; genus Rhysida; species Rhysida immarginata. The sequence goes on from JAHWFO010032172.1 coordinate 988,636, forward strand.
AGAACTCGTTGAATAAATGCGGATAAAAAAATGTCCTATTGAAATTAAACGTAAAGGTGGAACTGTTGTTTATCTTCCATATTGTCCTGAACTTTCAAAACACACCGAGTGGAAATGAGTAAACATTAAACTATTTAACTGTTTGTTGTAAAGAGTTTAAATATTTATAAGCGCAAAAGCATTTTGATTGCATGACAAAAACATTTGATTTTCATCTGCTTAAACCAGATCAATCAATAAGCAAATTTAAAAAGCAATGCGCGTTGATAGTAGGCTGAAGATTTTCTACTACTGAATAAAAATCTGATACATAAATATCTAAATTAATATAATAAGAGTAATGGACTATACAAACAACCAACAAGTAAATAAATAAGATAAAGCATTATACACTCGTATATATATTAAATGTGCATCAAATTTCACATAACATTCAATAATTGGTTAATTAACGGCGTGTTCCCTGTAAACCCATAATATTAAACCAACAGCAACATACTTCGCAAAGTGCTTTAATTTAATTATCGAATAAAAAAGATGAAACTCAAGGACGAAATTTTAAGAGTCCTCCTCTGCCACAAACCCATCATTCGTGATCATTTCGTCGTAATAAATCCAGACTTAATGAACAATTTTTTTCCCTAAGATCTTCAGCTTTTCATCGATTTGGATACAACCCAAAAGCCACTTTAAACGAATGTGACATCAAAAATGAATCTTCCGCCGAAGAAAGGGTTACGTCTAAACCGGTATTTAAGAGTTCCGGGTTTGGTTTCGAGAATCGGCTCACCATTTCAAACTTGGCATTTTGCAAAACCGTTGCAATTTGGAAGCAACGTAGGAGGGCTAGTTTAGAGACTATCGATTCCAGGGCCTTTTAATGGCAAAGGCAGAAAAGGAGTTTCTCCATCGAGAGTGCAATTAAAACCGTCTCTGTTGCGCTTACACAAACTCAAGCCTCAACTCCAAGCCCCTTCGACGCGTGGTTTTAAATGTCATTCGGCGTTTTCTCTCTTTTCAATTAGTTAATAAAATGCAATCGGTAATAAAGAACGGGGCAAAATGCTCCGTTTATTTAATTTAATTATAAAATCTACTTTACAAAGCCCATTAGCTACATTCCCTCGTAAGGAAGGGCTGGGTTTTGAAAGGGATATGTTCTTATCCTAAGGAAAAAGCTCTCTATGATTCGTTGGAAATTACAAGCAACTTGTATTTGATGTATAGGAATTAGCAATTCCTATCTCCATTTAAATCACGTTTGAAGTATTTTACTTAGTAGAGCTTTTACTTTAAATGCTAGTTAGCATCTAAATACTTTGCAATGTGTGTACCAAATACTATAAATGCAATTTACATTAAAGGATTCATCAATTACCTTTTTAAAGCGATTAACTCATTCGATTAAGGGAATTATAAATGTTGTGATCACACGTTCATTAATGATCTAACTTAATTGAATTCGGCAAAATCGGAAAATTCCATTATAGTTTTGTATGATTAAACAAATCATTTTAAAAATAGTTTACATTTCTAATTAAGACACTGATGAAAGTAATACTAACGGTAAGAATTTGTTTAGGCGACACTACCTTGTTTATGATTCTGAGTTGTCTTAGTCGACATACCATGGAAATTTGACCCTGTAGTTATAAAGGACCGAGCACTCATGGGAACATTATAATTTTTTCTCGGTAATCTGAGATATCTTGTGGATTAGTTGTCTCTACATGTCTCTACTTTGTGTACAGCTTATTCCTTCACGACTTTGGCACAATAAGTTATTGATAATTATAAACTTCTATACTTTTGTGATACGAGGTACAGTAAGAAAATTCATTTTCTCTGCAACTAATGCGAAACAAGGTAATAATACAAGGTGATAGTGGATAATGAAGACAAAGATCTACAATATATCATGTTGTCAGTAATAACAGTTACTAGAAGCACAAACCTCGATATGTTGAAACAAGATTTGGTAGCACAGTTTGTGTTTGAAGGGATTATGGACACTGATGCTTTTCAATAGGAAGGGGTTACATGCTATTTCGCAACAACAGTTAGCGACTATACGAATCACGCTTTTCCCCGTAAATGGATTGGTCATGTTAAGAGTCTGAATCTTCCGGTCACAGACCTGGCTCGCCTGAGGGAAGACATTTCATCTGGGGATTTATCTAAGGCTTACCAGGTGACGGTGCACATCATTGAACAGATGAAAAAACACATTATAAACGTAGTTGCTGAAATTACATTATCAATGTAGCATATAGTTTTTCGGACAGTGGAGGAGTGCTGGGGGCTGTGTCTAATATGTAAGGCGACACTTTGAAATATGAGTTTTCCTATGCGATTTGTCATCAGACTATCGTTTACTCTACAATAAAACAGTCATTTGCAGTAAATGTGTAAAGATCTTTATAATCACGTCTGTATAACTCTTATTTTCTTTACTGCGTATTTTATATATTTTTTAAATATATACCATGTTAATTTTTTATGAATATGTTCTTTAAATTTTGCATTCATTTTTAAATCAAACTGGTTGTTCTCATCTATAAAAGGATTTACAGACCCTGATGCAATGAAAAAGGTCCATATTGGAAAAATCGAACAAAAAAAAAATAGCTGCAACCTTTTTCCTCCTAACTGAGGAGACGAAATTTAAAATATTTAAAAAACAAAAAGTTAAACAACAAGATAGGTGGAGAGAGGAGAGGGGAGGAAAATAAAAAGAGAACGGGAGTGAGTGAAAGAGTTGGAGCGAACGTCAATTTGGCAGAAGCGGCGTCGGCGGCATTCTTTCGGTTGGCGAACACGTCACCATGGCAGCAGCAGAAGGAGCGAGCAAACCCCTGTGCATCTGTTTGATTAGATTGGAAAACACGCGAGAAGTAGAAGAATGCAGAGTTTGTTTCATCCACCTACGTCTGGAAAGGGGGTTGGAAGGAGGAGGGAAAAGTGCCGCAGGTGATTCGGAGCGATTTCGGGCGGTTGCCTCCCCGTAACATTCACATGATGGAATCATTACAAGAGCCACGCTTTTTGGCTTCAAATCAAAGAGCTGAACAACAACAACAGCAACAACAACAAAATCAGCGAAGAAAAAAAACTTTTTATTCTAATTCCAGAAAAAAAACAATTTATTAACGTTTTGGGTTTCATAAATCCTTTTTGAATAGTGATGGGCGATGAGGTTTTGTGCCTCAATCAGGAAACGTGTCTGGAGGAATCTTGATAGGCAAGGTCAAGCGAGTGGAGTGTTGGTCGACGAAGATGCCAATTAAGCGTAAATTATTTCCTTAAATCTGATTTCCTGCTTCTCCTTTTAGATTTGCTCTTTGAAGAGGGATCAATGCTGCAAAAAAGTTTACGATAACGAGGTCGAAAGCGGCGTTAATATCCAATGAGACGAAGGCCACGCGAAAAGGGAAAAAAATCGAAACGAAGAAAAGGAAGTTAAGAATAAATCCGTGTTTGGCAAAATTTTTAAATAATCGATGACAATAGCATTTTTGGCTGCAATTTTCCTCTGCAGAGAGAAGGGAGGAAATGCAGACATTAAATTTTCATAAGCTCTCGATATTACTTTAATAAAAATCAGATCCTATGGAGAATATAGAAATAAGACAATGTTTAGCATAAGTCAATGGGTCAAGTTGTTCAGTTTCAATTACTGAATTTATCATTCCTTTTCATAATGCCTATTTAAGACCAAGCACGAAATCCATTATCAAAAAGCAAGGAAAAGTTCGAATACACTGAAAATGTAATAATTTTGAGAATTTCTCGTAGAAATTGATAACCATAACACATGTTTATTTCCTCCCACACTCATGTCAGCATGTCTGCTTAGACTGACTGAACAGCTGCAATTCAGGCAGGTAGTGGTGGCACGTAAACATGGTGTTTGACAAATCCCCAAAGGAAGAAATCACATGGGGTTACGTCGGGAGAACGTGACGGCCACGGTAGGAGAAGTCGTTCCCGCGGACCTTCGCGACCGATCCATCATTGGGGAAAGGACTGTTCAACCAATCGCATGCAATAAATTCGGCAGGTATGCTTATAATCGGTCAGTACTTCTTTCATCTAATGTAACATTTGTCCTCATATCCCATCTCTACTAGAAATAAAAAAAATTCTTCAACTATGATATTTTTATGTACACACAGTACATCGATTCTCAACTCAATTTCTATTTAGATGATTTTGCCTTAAGGACAGTGTACTTTTAACATTCTTATCGATCTAAAATTCGTTGAAATACTTATTATGTCTAGATACAGTATATGATCTGCAAAAAATTAAATTTAAGCCTGTGTAGCAGATAACAAAGCTCTCCTGCAAATATCTGATACTAGTTGGAATACTGCGCTGTATGATCTTTCCTGCTTATTCATCTACTATGTCCATTCTAATCATGTATAATTATTAGGGATATAAAATAACTAGATAATGCTTCCTTTCTCGTGACCATTACTATATGCTGTTAAATACTCTGCCTAGGAAGCCTACTATCTATATTTATTAAAGTTTCTTGAATGAATGCACATAAATCACTACAAAATTAGAAGGTTTTGTAAGTGAGCTTACGACTTTTACTATAAAAACAAATGACCGTCAAAATATGAAGAAAAGTTGATGTATAGCCCTGACAAGAAAGCTGCCATACTCATATTCCAATCATATTTGCAACGCAATTAAAAATCCTGCCAAATAAAAGAAATGATAATAAAGAAAGAGAAAACATTCGATAAGAATTTAATTGCTCATGTCACGTCTTTTTATACTATACGATCAAAAGTATCCGGACACCTTTGCACTTTGCTTCTCCTGAAAATAATTAAAAAATGAATATGGCGTAGGTTCTGCAATTAAAGCTGCCACTCTATCAGGAAGCTATCCCCCCAACCTTTGAAATATTACAGTAAGAAATGTTTAACCAAAAAAAAAAAAAAAAAAAAAAGCAGCAGCCAGTATTCAAATATTCTGAGAGATTGATGTGCAGATTATGAGCGATTATGAGCTGGTCATCACTACAAATTTAGAAGGTTAGTAAGTGAGCTTACGACATTTCTTCCATATCCATGGGAGAAAATCAGCTCTGTACATCTTGCGCTTTATGGATGGGCGACAATCGTATTGAAACGAGAATGGCTTTCACCAAAAAGTTGCCACAAAATGAACAGCATGGAACTGTTTAATTCATGAAGAGCAGCTTCAGTGTTCAAAGTTCCCTCTTCGGAAACAAGGGGGCCGAATACAAACCACGAGAAACAGCCCGATATTGTTACGCCCCCGCCACCAAACTTTACTTGCGACATAATGCAGTTGGGTAAGTCATGTTCTCTGGATATTCTCCATACCTACGCCATCGGATCGCCCTATAAGTGGAGATGCTAAAAGACACGTCACCATTGACAAAGAGTCCATTTTCGTCGATCCCGTCAAACTTCACTCTACATTGATTGCGTTAATGTACGGTTTATATGCGGCTGTTTGCCATTAAAACTATGGTACTAGAGTTGTAGCCGGTGTCATTTTGGAATTCAGTATGCATGTTTTGTGCCGATTCTATAAGTTTCTATTTTTCCACCCTCTTCAACACTTTACCAGGTCGTGATTGTAGATTCTCAGCCAGGGGCGCGCCAACATCGTGTGCACATTGGCGACAGGATATTAAAGGCGCCAAATATTTCAGTGGGCGCAAAAAAAAATATATATGATATTCATTATTTTCTCCTCGCCTGAAATCTTTGGCGCCTTTAATATCCTGGTGCCTGTGTGCGTCCCTTGGACGTAGTCCCCACAGGTTTCCTGACAACATTTATGGTGCAATGGGACACGTGTAATATCGCAAAAATTCACGAATATATTTTCCACAACAATAATATTCATTCGTTTCGCTATACGTATTTACTTCTACCGTTTTTATGCAATCCCCTTCGTAATGATGTTTGTGTACTCCCCTTCGTGTGAGCTTGCACTGTGACGTTCAAGGCAGAATCCACTAATTCGTGGATATTTTCGGATACTTTTGATCATATAGTGTATGATGCGTTTTGTTTGACAGGACGGTGAACACTTAATCTAAATGAAGACATTTATTCAAATAAAAACAACAACGAAATGTAGGGCTATTTCTTAGCTGTAGTCTATTTTCCATGCATCCGAGTGTGATGCTTCCTTTATCGTATTGCTGTGATGCTTCCTTTTATACCAAGTCGATCATTTGATTTTAAGGAATGCCACTTGAAAAATTCTCTATATTACTCCAGTGAACTTTAACCCCGAAATTTTGAATAGTTCTTCCCCATGTTCAATCTTAATACTTTTTCATGTGCATTTTCTTAATGGGGAAAAACATAAGCAGATGTTTATTAATTTCCTATTGTTAAGTTGTTAATAAGTAATCAGTAATTAATATTTGCATACTCCTCGACTGTTACATAGCAATTTGGACTAACGGATTTAGGCTTATATATGAATGAATTATCCTTTGTTTAATTTCCTTCCATAGATACAATTACACTTAAAAACAAATCGTTAAATTAAATCATTGAACTCAGAGGAATTCTTAAAGAGAAATAATAAATCAAACTAAATAAATACTCAATGGAGATATGGGAAATAGGGTATATTAAATGATCCCCATCATGTATGTATGTATGTATGCGTTTCTATCTGCTTCTAGGCAACGCCTGAATCAATTTTAAAGAATCTCATTTATGTATAAAGCTCTTTATGCATATTTCAGGGGTCTAAGAGCCATTCCATGATTTTCAAATCTGCGCTGCTTTTAAAGCCTCCAGAAAAATCTATTTTTCCGTATTTCAATAAGACTTTAAAATCTTCATTATAATAACTCAGGAAATGTAAAGAATTAAAAATAACGAGAATTATATGGGTTAAGAAAAACTTAGAAAAGAATAATTCTAGAAATCATTTTTATCATTTACTTTAAATTTTCAAAAAAAAAAATGAAGAAAAAATATGAGAAGCAGTCTTATAATGCTCTGAAGGAGGGAAATATTGGCGGTTTGAAAATGAGATGGGAGGTACGCTTTTGATGAGAGGGAGAAGAGGGTAGTGGCTCGGGGAGCCTGTCATCGTGTTGACAAGACAGATCCTTCTAATCACTCTACAGGAGATCATGGCAAAGTGTGGCGACGACGCCAACACAATCACACACACAGACGCTCTCACACGCTCATTTCTTCTTCTCTTCCCCTCACGTCCCTTCGGTTTCGTGCAGCACCGTCTCGGCTTGTTGGGGTGATATCACGTCGGGGGTATTTTATATTTGATTGACGCGAAAACCAATTTCTGCTGTCCAATCGCATTTTCGATAATTTCATTCTTGTCTTCTCATCTCCCCACCTTCCTTCCATCCTCCTCATCCCCTTTATTTGTTCGTTTGAAACTCAATTTTTTTTCTGTTCTTGAAAAAAACCGTTTTGTCTTTGTCATTCGCAGCGTGTTACCACATACAGAGTGTAAAATTATTGCAGACGGGGAAAAAAGGTTAGTTTATAGAATATTTTTTTAAATAAAATAGCAAAGTTCACCGACTTTATTTGCCATATATCCAATATTCTAAACTTGCAAATATAATAAAAATTATAAATTAATTTTTTTAATTGCGTCTTAATTAAATTTCAATGCGATTTGTTTTTTTTAATTCCAAATTAGCGTAATATAGGGATCATTTAATTAGCGCAACTCCTTCTTAGGCATTCTTTATTTCCTCAATTGCACAAAAAATTAAGGTTTAAATTAATGTTATTTAGGTTTATGCTTAAATTCTCCAAAGGCAAGCCTAGAGACATCCTCTTACGCAAGCAATTAGCTATTTTACTTATTCAGATTGTTTACACAAATTTTCTTCATCTGCATTAAAGACATTATGAAAATGCCGAATTAGTAGGTCTCGGTTAAAATTTCATGAGGTTATTTAACAAGCCTTAATAATTAAGATAATAAACATCAATGCTTATTTAATCAGAATTACAGAATTCGAAGACATGAATTTTAATATTAAAAGTCTGGAAAAATATTTTCTATTCTTCATCTAACTTTAATTCAATTTTTAAGATTTGGACAAAGAAAAACAATGAGAGGGAAGAAGAAATCTGGAGGGAAGAAAGGAAATCAGAGTGTGTAAAGCCAGGACTTTAGAAAGGAGTCGTCCTAAGGCATCAACGTTAATCCTTGCGAAGAGGGATCTGCTCTTTGCTTCCACGCCATGAAATATTGATAAGGCGAGGGAACTAAGGCAGGTGGCACCCTTTCACCGGAAGCACTTCCGGTTCAAATTTGATGAAACCGTGCTGCGGGTTCGTCTCCCGATTAGGTAATAATTAAAGGATTTCAAACACTCCCGCTAGTGAAGTCTCAAAGAAGGTCAGATTTTTACCTTCAGAGGAAGTGACATGGTTTCAAGTTTATTCAATTAGCACGTTCAAAATTTAAAGACGAATGGTCTTTAAAAAAAATTAAAGTCAAAAGACAGCACTAATTGATCGTCTTTCTTTAAAAATTTATTATACGCTTTTCGTATAAACTTAATTTTCCTAATAGAAAAGTGAACTTTTAAAATCAACTTTTTGGTCAAATTTGAAACGCGATTCTAATCAAAATTCTCAAGAAGGCTTCAATATTGCAGCAAAATTAATCAAGAAAAGTTAATTTAAATTATAAAAAGGAGCATTTGAGTTCTTCAGAATGGTTATAGAGGTTATGAAGATGAAAAATTGTCTTCGGAGAATTATAGCTTCCAGACAAGGACATAAATAATCTAAAGGAAGAATCAAAAAGCAACCACAATGTTTTAATTAAATTCATTTATACGAGAGCGGTCCGATAATAAAAGGTACAGGTCAAATTATCCAGGACATATTCAAAGAAACAAATGTCGACACAAATGTCATGTATACTATAAAGGTTTGTTTATTTTTCACCATAGTCGCCGTGAACATTTAAGTATTTGTCCAGCGCTTCACCAGTTTAAACATTCCTTCACGGTACGTTTCTTGTCCCAAATTAACGAGATATTGTCGAACTTCAGCTTGCAATGCTTCTTGGTTAGGGAATCGTTTGCCCGATAAAAAATTCTTTAGAGGACCGAAAAGGTGGAAATCGGACGGGGCGAGGTCCGGACTGAAGAGGGAGGGGTGCCATATTGTCGAAGCCCTAATTACCAAACTATATTTCTAGATTCAGTTGTTGGTAGGTATCTATAGCTTAACAACTGAAGGAACGACAGTTGCTTGAACAATATAGCGCCTAATAAAATGTTCAATGTTTTCCTTCACCTTCTATAATTTTGAGTAATGTTCGTTTTGTTTAATGCTATCTTCGAAGTGGATAGCTCCGATTGCAATAGTGGTCTTAAAATATCATGAACATACAATATTCATTGTGACACTTTAGTTTATGTACTTGTTCGACCTTATGGGATTTTTAAGGTCTTGCAGATACTCTGCAGCGGGACAAACTGTTTCCAGAAAATACTAAAAGACCTCGGTGAATTTCTGTCCTTAATACAATTTCAACCCAGAATAATTCAGATAGACCCACACCATTGTTCATCGTTTATCCACACCCTGACTAAGCATGTTCAAAGTATTTGAATCCATTTATGTTTTAAGTGTATTGTAGAATTTACGTCTTTGAGGCCTTCTAGATCTCATTTGCCACTATTTAAAATTTTAATTATCGTCATGGAGTCTTTTAGACCCAATGCATCTTGACCACTTTGACTATTTCTATCTTATTTCCTTAAGGAATAAGTGCATTTTCTGTTTTCTATTTTCAGTAGGAAAACTGAAATCATTGAAAGATTAATGATTGGGGTCCAATAAATCTACATCGAAGTTTCTGCTTTTTTTTTTTCATTTACTTTAGAAGCAATTATTTTAGATGGAACTCGACCTGATGTGTTTCGGATATTAGGCAATATCTCATTGAGCCGATGATGAAGTGCAAGATGTGAAACTCCAACATTTTCCAAGTAATAAGAGAAAAAAAATTATATCATATGAAGTACCGGCAGTGCCACAACCAGAGCCAGAAGGTTTTCCGCTCAGCTAAGAAGAGATTAAATGAAATTAATGCCTTTTTCCCTTCTTGACATCTTTTTGAGAACAATTCAAAAATATAAATAAATAGGTTGGTTGAATTCTTGTATTAAATATAATAAAAACAAGAAAACAAGATTGGGGATTAAAGGTCCCAACGTCGAAGTCAGATTTTTTTTTTAACTCTTTGGCTTTATCGATGTGGCGCATTGAAAGTTTTGCCACAAAAGTGATTTATATTTTTTGTGAACCATTTCTCTTGCTGATAGTTTCTCGCCTGATACTCCATTGAAGAGAAAGCGATTGCTTTGGTATAACTATTGTTGTGCACAATACGTATTGTGCTTGAAAAAAGGTTATTGAATTCATTATTACACTGGTTGGCACACAGTTGACACTTGGAGAAGGGCACGAGGAAAAAAAAAAAAAGGAAAGAGAAGAATGGAAAAAGGTCTGGGAGAATATGGAAAATAAAGGTTTCTCTAAGATATGAGGTATTATGAACTTCAATAGGATATATTTTGAGTGTACAGTTGGCTGAGACTGAATGGACATTCAGTGTATACGAAGATGTCAGGGAATATTAGTGAAAGCAGAGCTTGGAATCCAACACCAATGACGGATTCTAAGAAGCAAATATTGGCGTGATATTAATAATTACCAATTGATCGAATTGTACTGAATCATTGCAAGTTTGTTGTGGAAGTTGCTGTTTTTCTTTCATATAATGGATGAAGCCAAGATAGTTTGATGACCCCTTCGTAATGTGACGGGAGTATCAATGAAGCGACTTCTGAGACCACTCCTAGCCAGCTTGACGCTATCTGCATCCCCTGCAAGCCTCACTCAAAGCCTGTGCATTAGAATTGGTAATGTTAGATATAAGAGAATCTAAGCCTGTCTGAGGACCTTAATAAGAGAGGAAAAGAACGTTTAATTTGTCGGTGAGGATTGGTTCACTAATTAAGACGATATAAATTGTGTACGAGATTTGAGGTACTGACTGGAGCTCCGTTTTATTACAAAGTTTTTAAATATTAGACATTTAATATATGCTTATTGGACTTGCAAACTGTTAGCTGTCAGTTTATGAACATTCTTGACACAAATCTAGGATCTACTTGATTGCCCTATATGGGAATTGAAACCCCCTCCCCTATGGTGGTTACATCGTTAAGTAAACAAACGAAAGTAATAAGAAAGGAAAAAATGATAATTCATGACAACAACTTTTTGAAAACTTAAAAACAATTTATACATTAAAAAAAAAGCGAGCAACTCATGAGGCTTAATCGTTTGGAAACCATCGATACTCGGCGGCTATAATGACGTCAGCAGATTTAGTTATTTTTATAGAGCACTTCTTTCCCGAAAACCCGCTATCGATTTATCGCGCAGTTCGATAGATTTAATTCCGATATGAACCAGCTGCTGGCTTTTAGTGTAAAGTCGATTTCGAGTAATCGACTCTTATTTGCTTGGGATTTAATTGGCGGCCATTAATGCGACGACTGCCTGCACCTAAGTAGCTCGTTGTTCAGCCTATTCGATTGTTAACAGCCCCTTCTCGGCCCTCAAACAATATGCATTATAAAACAAGAGAACAACGGTGTCCAGCGTTCGACCGTGGACCGACCTCCTCCCCCTTAAAGGTCAAGGAAAAAACGTTTTACTTTTACTTCGAGGAAGGGAGGGAGGAGGGAGGTTTGCCTTTGGAGAAATTGAAGGCTTCGTCCACTCAGCGATCCCCTGTCAACGCAATGACACTTAACCCGTTGATTACCTGATTCCTGGCGCCGTCTCCAACTCCTTGAGAGATTAAGGGAGAAGCAATGGAAAGGCAACAAAACGTTAGTCTGCTTCCGAAATGGCATAGAGGAATTTATTTTTTTACCCCTCTTTCGAAACCATATCCTAAATGGGATGGCTTCTCCAGGATAAAAGGACTTTGGAAGGATTGCAGACACTGTTGCCATTTTCAAGATACGAAAGTACAAGCAGCTCCTTATGTAAATCGTGGTTTCTTAATAGAAAAAAATATTATTAGCATAAAGAATTTTCCTTAAGAATTTTGAAACCGGAAAAACATTGCATTGCATTGCAATGCTAATGAAGGTTATTAGTTTCAGAGAGGATAATGCATATTTGTATACCGTGAGAGATACGACAAGAAATTATTGTAAAAATAAAATAATGGTGATGCAACAAAACAAAAAATTTGTTCATAACGTCGTTGTTATAATATATACGGGGTTTCTCAAAAAATGTACTAACACTTTTTTTTCAGGTGTGACTAATGCAACAGAATGGCAGGAGATCAACTTAGCTTTGAAGAGGGAAAGTTTGTCCTTAAATGTTATTGGAAGACCGAAATTGGAAATTGAAAGACAATGTCGCGATATTCCAAATGAACTGTTTCGTTCGTGACGTTTGCGAATCCATTGGTGCGCGCTATCAGCTTTGTCTGGACAATGACGATCAATTTGAACATTTGTGAACATGAATGATTCTTTAATTACATTTGTCTTCTGTAATTCAAGCCTTTAAACTTGTCTCTATGTTCATAAATAATGTTTTTATAGTCATTCAAAGTGTTAGTACATTTTTTGAGACACCATGTATATAATAATGGTCATAACTTTTTACAGAAAATAAAGACAAACAAAAAATAAACAAAATATGCCCGACCAAAAATGATAAACCATAATGTAAAAAATTGTTCTTCGAAGTAAAGAAATGTCGATTTAAATCAACAGCAGACATTAACTAGTAATACAAATGGCTACTAATATGTAAAATAATTGTCTGCATGCCAAGAGGACAACCTTTAAGTGAATTTGAAATGGACCAGGTAACTGCTCTACCTAAAAGTGGTCTGTCAAGAAAATCAATAGCTAAAGTCTTTGGGACGTCCACATATCACAATGGACAATTATCTCAAATTAAAGACAATTATAGGGTGAAAAAAATCTACTGGACGACCGTCAAAACTCGATGACCATAACAAAAGAGCAGTTATAAAACGAGTGACAAGAGATAAAATGTCAGCTCGAGCTGTGGCACGTTGTGAAGATATCCCTGTTGGAAGATTGACAGTCGTCAATAAAAGTCGAAAGATTTCTGTATAAAAAACACCAGGAATCAACCAGCGCTTCCTCCCAGGCACAAACAACTACTTTGGTACAAGAAATGATGTGTTGGATTACACAAAGGCAAAGATGATTTGGAGCGATGAGAAAAAGTTTACCTGGACGGTAACGATGGATATAAATTCTATTGCCAAGATCTAAAAAGGATAAGAAACTGTACTCCAAAGGCCAGCAAGGAGGATGCAATGTAATGGTTTATGTAGTCTTTAGTTGGCATGGGCAGTCCTATTTGGCATTTATTTCAGGAAGTTCATCCTACTGACAATTGAGTTATATCAAAACAATGCCACAATTCATAAATCGATTTTTGAGCGGTTTCTCCCTAATAGGGTATAAGTAATGAACTGGTCTCCCATTTTACCTGATCTTAATTCAATAGAAAATGTTCGGGGTTGCATAACAAGTTCTGTTTATGCAAATACACAGAAATTTACATCAATTGGAGAATTGAGAGCCCAAATCATAAGAAGCTAAAAAATATCAACCTAAAGTTACGCACGCGTCCAAAAGAATTATTTTCCTGTAGAATCATTGCCCTTGTCAATCGCTGGCGTAGATGTATTGGACTAGCGGGTAGACTATGTTGAAAATAAGTAGTTATTTTGGCATTATGTAATAAATATTTGCTAAAACCTATTTTTGGTTATTTATTGAATGACTCTTATCTACAATCACTTGTAAAATCAGTGCCAATTCGTGTATTCAAAGTTATCGAGAAAAATGGTGGATTTATTGGATATTAAACAACCTGGTTTTATCCTTTTTGGTCAGGCGTATTTTGTTTTTGTTTTTTATTTATTTATTTCTGTTTAAAGTTTTAACCATTATTATTTTATTTATTCAATGCACATATATTGTAATTACGACGTTGTGATTAAATTTATTTTTGTTTTGTTGCATCACCATTATTTTTTTAAATAATGCAAGTGGCTTTATAATTTCTGGTCGGACCTTAATTAAACAGTTTAAGAACACTAGATTAACATCTTTTTCAAAGGAACGACACTCAAGATAATCAAAAATTTCCACACGATATTCAAAAGACGCTTCATAGATTACTTTGATATTCAAACCATTTTGCTATGAGTGTCAGTCTTATATCAAACGAACTGATCTTCATCTTTACTAACTCACTTCTTCACTCCTCGTGAAAATACATGTTTAAATTAGCGATTATACATATTCCAAACCCACGTTTGACTTAAGGGTACAGAATCTGATTCACCTCTATATAAACTGTTTTGTGCAAGTGCCATACGGATCCTGTAAGGAGTCAAGCCTTTTGCCACATGTATTTGTAGTCCTATGTTCGAATTTGCAGTGTGGACCGTTTTTAGGATGGGTAGGTATGTGCGCTTTCCGAATAGAAATTTTCATATTCGCGAATAACTGACGTACAACTTACAATTTTTTTTTTCATTTCTAAAGCAGAAATCTAAAATATAATGCAACCCAAAACCCAAAAGAAGGATTGAAGAACCTGTCAAATCCTCGCAGCAGTAGCAAGTCTCGTCGTCAATAAAAATTTCAGACTGGAATGTAGACTTAGTTCACAGTTAGCTACTATACCAGTTCGCCGAGCGTAGGATGGTAGAAAAACTGTACTGGAACGATAGACATCGTTCTCATAAATGCGAGTCAGCCTCTGTACATATATTTACCCTTCGGAGAACTATACAAATGATTGCAACGACTTGACAAAATCGCATTTTATGACAGGATGGTGTCAAAGAAGTCACACACTTAGGTGGCGAAAATGTGACGGAACATCATCCAGTTGAAGATGAATTCCGCATTGTCGATTTTCAGCCGTGTCATGGGCCAATTTTTCAAGAACAGAAAGAAAACTGGACCTTAATTTTTATATTTTCAAATAGCTAGCAATTCAAACAAAACATAAAACATGCTGTTCTTTTATATAACCAAACTTCATCCCAATGCTAATAAAATGGCTGCATTCATGAAAATGCTGCAGTGGTTTGGAAACTCACTGTGTATGTAGTTCTCAATATTCAAAGAAATTGTTTCACGATGTATCTGGAACTTACTACTAATGCAGCAATTTTATGTAGCAGATGGCTCACTTTCGTCCATAGATTATCCATATTCAAAGCTGTACGTTCCCAAACCAGAGTCAGATAAAAAAAAAAAACATTCTTTATTCAAGTGGCATATACGTAAACTTAAAAAAAGAGGAAAAGCAAGGACGTCTTTATTCCTTCATCAACTCCGACGCACCATTTGCCTATGTATAAGGTCAAAGGAACGACGAAAGCAGACAGCGACAATGCCGGTTGCCACCACTGGAGCCAACCGAGAAAGATTACGACAGAGGTTGGTACTTAGCTGCTCTTTCCCTCTTCAGAGTACCTTCCCTAAGGCCCTTTAAGCAGCCGATTATTCTAAGCACTTTCAAGACAAGTTTTTAAAGTCCGCTTTTATCCTTTCAAAAGTTGAAGTTATTAGAAATAAGGAAGAAAGCAGGGGAGAAGGAGTAATAAGAGCCAAGATAAACCTAATTATGTCGTCGAGTTGAATCCAAAGCATAGCATTCTACGCTAAAAGAGGAGCAATTGAATAATTAACAATCGTAAAGTTAAATTGAATTACTGTACATACTTAAAATTAAGATTAATAAATTTAAATTCACAGTATTATGCTCGAGCATCCTTCACATAGTTTTCATTTCATAGGTTCAGAGCGAGTGAAATTTTAGGAATTTCGATCATTAATTAATTGATTTTGTTTATTTTGATTTAATTGATACCGTACATTGATTAATGTAGTCGATTTCATATTGATGACCTACAGATGGAATAATTCTCTTGATTAAGCTGAAGCAGTTTGCAATTGACTATTCAAATGGGATTTTTAAACGCGAGTCTCCTATCGTGTCGTCAATGGAAAGAGTAATAAAGTAACATGCATAGATCCCTTCCACCCACACTAATCAAATAAATATTAGTGAACACGGCAGTGCCAAGGACATTATTCTAAAGAGCATAAGCGTTAAGTAATAATGGAATTTTTACATTTTCATTCCCTTATTCGACAGAATTTTAGATTTAATTTTATGTTTCAGCAATTTAGTTTCAACCGATCTTATACTTTCAGCGTAGTGGGTAAAAATGGATATCGTAGTCTACTACATTATTACATAAAAATACCAAATAAACATTTGCAACTGTATAGTAACATTTTAGTATAAATGTGGAAATTTTTTCCTTGATTATGTGCAAATAACCTTGACTCGACTTGAAAACCATCTACTGTAATTCAGTCGGCCTTAACTGATCATTAGCATCAGAGAAATTCACAAACAATAAACGTTGATGGAGATTATATACACAATGGCAAAGCAGAGACGTTTACGTGTTGTGATATGAATGCCGGCACCCGTTTATTCGCAGATTACTTAATCTCATTTCCATACGCAGTAATTAACCAATAATTGCCTTCATTTTGTGAAACAATTCTGGTATAAACGTTCTTTATTCATTGCTCGTGATAACGTAAATGAAGAATTACACGCTTCAAGTGTTCATCATTTGTTCCTCCTTTTCAATTTTAAATTAATACAAAATAATTATAATCATTAGAATATTAAAATTATAATAATGTGAACAAAGTTTAATGGATTTTAAAATTGCATTACGCTTTAGAGATAACTAAGGTGTGTCCCAAAAGTTTTAGGTAATGGTGTTGTTGTTTTTACTCTCTACATAAGAAATGAAAATAAAAATTGTTTTCATTGAAATCTAACATTTAATGTGTGAAAAAGATCAAAGTTTCATAATTATTATTTCTATTTTTTAAAACCAAAAAATCAAAAAAGAGCTGTCTCCAAACTTCAGATAAAGTTACCGATATACAGTTTTCACCTCTAAAAGTATACAACAAGTCATTTGGTGTATCCCATAATTTGCATGTCTGTTAAAAAAACTAAACATTTGCTGATTCAGAATCTTTCATTCTCATTTCATGTGAAAATGCCTAAAAATAAGCAATTTTCTCAAGTGGAAGTAAGCAAAATATGGATGCTGAAAGCAAAATCTGTAATTGAAATTGGAGTGTTCATCAGCCGAACAGCATTTGGAATTCATAAAATACTAGCCAAAAGTGAAAACTTTCATGTGAAACCTCAAAGTGGACGTCCAAAAGTAACTTCAGCTAGAGATAACAAAAGGATTGTGCAAATGGCAAAGAATCAGTTCTTATCAGTAAGATAAATTGCTGCTGTATCTAAACTAAACGTACCAAAGGACACAATTCACAGGCGGTTGCAAAGAAATCGCATCTGATTTACGAAAGAATGGTTGTAAAACCACCCTTGAAAGAAATACATAGTCGAGAACGGTTGGAATGGGCCTGTAACCACATGAATTGGAAACGATGAGTGGCTTAATGTATTATTTACTGATGAAAAAATTGGAACCTGGATGGACCAGATGGTTGGGCATTCTATTGGCATGACCTAAGGACAGAAGAGAAATCATTCTTCAGTCGTCAACAGGAAGGAGATAGTATATAGTTTGGGGAGCGTTTAACTCTAATGGGGTCACAAGTTTAGCGATTATTTCTGGTCATCAAAAATCTGAAGACTATCAAGTCACCTTGGAACATAAACTCTGTCCTTTTCTCAACATTCATTGTTCAACAGGAGTGTTCAACATGACAATGCATCCATTCACTTATCCAAGTCTACATCTGCCTGATTAAAGAAAAGTAGCATTCAAGTAATAAAGTGGCCAGCACAAAGTTTTGACCTTAACCCGATTGAAAACCTTTGGGGAATTATGTGTAGACAAGTACATGGCGATCAGAAACAATATTCTTGTATGGAAGACATTGACGATTGGTGGTTTAGTTTAGAGCTACAGATTCTGAAGAAATTTATCACAACAATGCCTAATCGTGTATTTGATGTTATTAAATGTCAAGGAAAGCAAATCAAAACGCTAAAAGTTTATCTTCATGTTCTTGTTGCACAATTTGTTATTAAGACAAAACTTATCTATATCTTGATATACACCATTTTTTTATTTTTTGCTTTAAAAAATAGAAATAATGTTAATAATGTTATGAAACTGATTTTTTTCCACACATGAATATTAATGCACAATAAATGTTAAAATAAAACAGTTTTTACTTTTATTTCTTATGCAGGAAGTAAAAAAAACAACAACACAATTTCTAAACTTTTGAGATAGACCTTATGAGGAAAGCATGATAGCAGATACTGATATATGCCAAATGAAAAGACCTTTTTAAGAAATATATATTTTCAAGAACAGTTGAGGTATACTTTTAAATGTTTTCGAGATAGTTAAAATAATTCACATAGACGGGGTTATGGATCGGCTTACGACTTGACTAAATATTAGGCTAAATTATTTGTCCTTCAGAAAGATGAATGAATGCAATATACGGAGTGGAAATGTTGAAGAAGGAATGTATTTGTAAGCAGTTGTTGCCTGGGCAACGGCGAGCGGACGCAATATCCAAATAAACAAAGGTAACGCCGAATTACGCAATAAAAACCTCAAATGGAACGAAATAACACAGACTTCAAATAACAGCAAACTTCAGTGAAACCACAAAGAATATACATTGTATTTATTATGTTCTTTGGCCAAGGTGAACCGAACTAGAGATTTAGTGCGTAACAGTTGGACGTCGTGTTTTATTATGAACATTATAACCTACTTCCTGCAAAAACCCTTCCAAATCCCTTTACCAGGTACAACAATAGTATTCTCAGACTCTAGTCGACGAGATTAATACAATTTCCAACTGAATTCGATTGCAAGGAAGCAAATAGATTGGGAGGAATTTTAAATAAAGGCACAATCGATGTCATCGATTTTATTTTCTGAATTGCATAGAAATCGACTGCAATGTTTCGTCGGCTTCACAAATTAAATGTAATCCCTTGACGCGGTTAAAGCAATAAGCAACCTCAACTCTCCGCAGAAAATAAAATTAGAGCAATGGAGAGAGAGAGAGAGAGAGAGAGAGAGAGAGAGAGAGAGAGAGAGAGAAAGAGAGAGGGGGGGGGGGGGAAGGGAGGAAGAAAGGGAGAGAAGGAGAAAAGGGAAAAAAAGGAGACAGAAAACATTTAAAAACTTTTGAAAAGCAGAAAGACAGTTGTTCGACCTCCTGCAGGCAATATGGGGTCAGTGTTGTCGAAAATTTGCCGCAATATCTGCAGTCATCTCTCGGATATTGGTTTCCAAATCGTCTGAGCACGGTTCTCTTTTTTTTTTTGTTGTTGATACGCAATCCCTTTAAATCTATACAAATGAAGATAGATTTTGTGCAGTTTGTGCGTTTGTTTCTTATGTAAATCTACACATTGATTCTGTTCTTGATGCTTGCATATTTGATCTTCAAAGCAAGATGAAGGTCACTGTCTACCTGAGATTTCGAAAAAATAATAATTATCGATTATGATCGATATTCAAAATGATGGCCAGACATACTAATAGGAGGTACCTCATCAAAATTATGAGCGATCACAATCTATATCTCATGACCAACAAAATGGGGTCAATGTTTTTGTAACAATAAGCCAATTGTGTTTATATCAACAGTGGTGATAGCAACAAACAGTTCCCCAACAATTTGCACGGATCGACAAATCCTACCTCTGGGAATTATAAAACAAGACGAAATTCCTGTTCCTCGGGTTTTTCTTAGAATTGATAGTTATTAGAACTTCACAATTTCTTGAAAATATCTAAAAATGAGTAGTAACTAAAGATACCGGAGAGTTGACAGACTATTGAGAAACAGTGGAAAGGCGACAGAGGAAGCAGTCCCTTCGCTCGGCGCTGTATGGGACTGAGCAAGTGGTGAGTGACTGAGTGGTAATCGAAGTTCCCAGGCGGCTGTCGACCATCCAAGCGTGTCAACAGAAGAAACAGCGACTGCTAAAACCACACCGAGTGATGAATGCCCAAGTTTTGCTTCAAGAGATCGAGAGCAGAGTGCGGAATTGCAGCAGCAGCTTACCAAACAGCGAATAATCCCACTCAGACTGTTGGAATTGCAAAGCACACAGACACAAAGAGAGAAAAAGCAAGCGCCTAATAGAAATTGAGGCCACCTATCGAACAACAGATCAAGAGGAGTCGGCCACGCAATGAAAGGCAAGACTTCAGCGCCGTTTTCGAAATAGAAGAACTACAGCCATAGCCAGGGATGAAGAAACGTCAGATCAAAGTATTGTTTCATTTCATTATGTTTCTTCCCACTTTCGAGCCACATACATTAATCAACACTTTTTTTTCTCCGGCACTACGTAAAACTCACGACGACCATTCCAAAGCATTCCAACAGAGCGAAGCTGTATAGAACTGCTAGAGGGCCATATTTGGCCATGAATTTTTTTTTACTATATAAATTGTAAGCTTTTTAATGTGTTCATTTTTACTGTACACTATATGATCACAAATATCCGGACACGTGCACGTTTGCGCTCTAGCCACGATTTCATGGAAATCAATAGGGCGTTGCACATCCCTTTGCCCGAATCACAGCTTCCACCCTTCGGGGAAGACTTTCCACCAAATGTTGGTAGGTACTTTCCGGAATGTTCCTCCATTCCTCCCGAAGAGCGAGAATCAGTTCAGGTACAGAAGTTGGCCGATGTGATCTGGCCTGCAAGCGTCTTTCCAATTCATCCCACAGACTCTCTATAGGGTTGAGGTCGGGACTTTGTGCCGGCCAACCCATTTCTTCGACCACTGAGTCCGCAAATCACTGCTGTACACGCCTCGCTTTGTGGCATGGAGCATTGTCGTGTTGGTAGAGAAATGGCCCGTTTTCGAAAAATTGCCACAACGTTGGAAGTGCACAGTAGTCCAAAACATTCAGATAACGGTCGGAGTTCATGATTCCTTGCACAGGAACGAGCTGGCCCAGTCCGTACCATGAAAATGAGCCCCACACCATGACTCCTCCTCCTCCGAACTTGACTGTGGGCTCTGTGCACTCAGGTAAGAAGCGTTCTCCAGGTATGTGCCAAACCCAAACTCGTCCATCAGATTGCCAGAGTGTGTAGCGAGATTCGTCTGTCCACATTACACGTTTCCATTGGTCCATTGTCCAGTTTCTGTGGGCTTTGCACCACTCCAGACGTCGCTTGGCGTTGACCCTGCTGATGTGGGGCTTGTGGGCAGCAGCACGGCCATGGAATCCCATCGTGTGCAGTTCCCGACGAATTGTCATGGTACTGGCATCATTTGCAGAGGCGTTTCGAAACTCTGTGGCAATTTTTTCCGCCGAGGACTTCCGGTTGCTGCGGGTGACACGACGAAGCACTCGACGGTCTCTGTCCGTTAGTTTCTTGGGTCTACCGGTTCGTTGTTGAACTGTTGTTGATCCCCGGGTCTTCCATTTCATAATGACATCGCCTACTGTTGACTTGGGTATCTGAAGAAGGCTGGAAATGTCACGCACGGACTTGCCGCATAGGTGACATCCAACGATGGTTCCACGTTGGAACTCACTGAGCTCTGCCGAACGACCCATTCTTGCCAATGTCCAAGCAGAGTTGTGTCTGAAGGTGTAGGAAGCTATTTAAATGATGTGCAAGTCATTATCATGTGACATTGGGCCAATCGATGATCTGTGAGGGGTGTCCGGATATTTTTGATCATATAGTGTATATTCACATCCAGATATTGCAAAATTTCTTGAAAAAAAGAGTCAGAGCAACGCCGGAGATATAAAATAGGTACACATATTTTAAAAAACTGCATAATAATTATCTAGTATGATCAATAAACATAAATTAACTGAACTAAGTAGCACATAAAAATAATAGAAGCATCGATCACAAAATTATTTTTGGATTAAGATAGTTATTTACGAGTTGAATGAATAAAATGGGTTTCTTGTATGATAATAACCCGGTGATCATAAAGCCTCTAAACACGTAAATTTATTGCAAAAACGTTTTATTGTAGAAAAAAATCATATTCTATTGAATATATGACCAAACTACTTCGCAAGAACAAAAGTAACTGAAACCAACACACGTGGTATTGTTTGGTGATTGTTTCAATATTTTATATATCCACATTATACGAGGGCATATTGAAAAGTAATGCCTCCATGGCTGTAACTTTTTTATTTTTTAACTGATTTTCAAAATTCTTTTTGTATCTGATATTTACATTTGTCCTCTATGTAATGCACTATTCACTTTTCGACATAGTCCCCATCCCTTTCCACGCATTGCGCCAACGCGTGACTAGTCGAGTGAACCCGTCGGTGAGGAATTTCGGGGTTGTTGTCGACACCAGGACCGAACGGCAGGTTTCACCTCGTCGTAGAACGCAACTCATGCCCCTTAAGATGCTCTTTCCTCTTTGGGAAGTGGCGAAAGTCGCAAGGTGCAAAGTCTTTCATTTTTGAACTGTAGGCGCTGCAACCCCCTTTAATGTGTGGCGATCGTGTGCGGACGGGCGTTATCGTGCTGCAGAAGAGGATCCAAAGCTGCCATTCAATCCTCGTGTCGACGACAACCCCGGAATTCCTCTCCGACGAGTTCACCCAACTAGTTCACGCGTTGGTGTAATGCGTGGAAAGGAATGGGGACTATGTCGAAAAGTAAATAGTGCAATACATACAGGACAAATGTAAGTATCAGATACAAAAAGAATTTTGAAAAAAGTTACAGCCATGGAGACATTACTTTTCAATATGCCCTCGTATATCCACATCAAACCATATTCTGGCAATAAATCTTTACTGTATATATGTCCTACATAATAGGAAAACTTTACTAAATATCAACGTGATTACCTTGTTTTTCTAAGCTCAGCTCCAAGCGCTCTTTCACGGTCCGAAAAACCGTGTAATTCAGTAACTGCAATTATAATGTGATGCTTCAATTGTTCGATGCTGTCGATATTCACTTGGTAAACCTTAGATTTCATAAATCCCAGACATAGAGTTCTAGTGACCGAGGGGTCCAAAAACTTGGCGACCCATGGCCAAACAATCTACCAGGAAAAGCACGATTCAGATAGTAGCGAATAATTGTGGCGTTGTGGTGTTGTTGAAAGATAACAGTGTCTATAATTCCTCTAGACACCAACTAAGGTTCCAAAAGTTGTTCCAAAATATAGAAAGAATATATATCCAGTAGTTGTTTGTTCTATGAACATGAAAAGTCCCTAGATCCTTGTTCTCATTATCCCCAAATAACACGTTAACTTTCTATTATAACACGGTGGCTCAAAACATAACTACTATTACGTCAATTTTTCAGCTAATACTAACTGAAATTGTTTGAAAATTTTGTGATATGTTTCGTCGCATCAAGGCATTTTGTTTAACTTGTTTGTTTAACGTGTTTTTTATCGGTGTGTTTCCCATCGATGTCAATGATTTTGCGCAATCAGATTGCAAAATTGGCCAACACTTTCATGTGAGAACGTTCTGTTGGAACGGCCAAACTTTCATGTTCCTAGCTCGCCCAAGGTCCTAGGGTTCGTCTTGTACACCTTGTCCTTCACGTGACCCAATAAAGAGAAATCTAACGGATTGAGGTCAGGTGAATACGGGGGCCAGTCAACGCCACATACGTGCTGTTTATTCTAGTGCATTAAACAAACACATTAAACAAAATGCCTTGAAGCCACGACTATATCACACATTTTTCAATACATTGGAAACGATTACGCTTTGTACTATCTGAGAAATTGACTTTTTAATTGTGGTAGTTACCTGCAAAGAAAATATACTCTTTGTTACTATATCACAAAAAATGTAAAGGACTTAATAATAACCTTGTATTTGTCAATCACCTTTCAGTAAATTAAGCCTTCAAAGCAGTTTAATCAGGTAGATTCCAAGGAAATCATTACAATTAACATATTTTAACATATCAATTTCAGTATACGAATGATAAAAGAATCAAAACTTTCTTGTTTAATTTTTTACCATCGTTCATTAATTACCACTAATTGAAAATTCATTTCTCAATATTTATACGAAATAGAGAAGCACCAAAAGCTTTCTCTTCAACGTAGTCTTCTTCTAAACTCCCTTTCCCATCTTTTTAGTAACGGGTCCTGAAATTTTAGTTTGACATTTTTTAGTTTTTTTTTCTGTACTGCAGAGACTTTGTCTCGTCTCTTCTTTTGGAAAATTTTCCTACCATTGCCCAAAGGCATTTGAAATTTAATCAAGCTACGAGATACTGTTCCCGTCAACCAAAATCCCCTTCTCATCCACATGACGCGAGACAATGCTAACTCTCTCCCTTAATTCCCTTTCTCCTCTAATTACACCACAGGTTAATTCTTCAATTCTTTTTAATCCAAAACAACAAATTTCGAATTGAACATTTTTTCACGTCAACAGGAATTCGAGGAAAAATGATTATGAAAGGTCTCCCCTTGAAGGGAAAAAAATTCCTAAAAATTTCACTTGAATGATGGCATTTTGTTTTTACTTGGAAAAAAAATTGATTGGATTAAAGATATAAAAGTAGTACAATAAGTAAAACGTACAGGAAGAGTGGGTTTAAAATGAAAAAAGAGCAAAGCGATAAAAACAATGTTTACCTAGAAAAATCAAAAATAAATTACTTGGAAAAATCCAAAACCTAATATTTATTGTTTTATTGAATCGTTTCCCCGCTTTCGAAAACGGTAGACGAGAAATTCAAAAAGGCAAATGAAAATAAAAAAAAGACCTACCAAGTTAAAATATTAATCATCTCTTCGCTAAGGAAAACGGATATTAACATTTTAATTAAAATTCTTCCGACATTATTTTTTATTTTGAAATGGATTTAATTCGTTTTTCAATATTTATTCCTTTTTACTCTCACCGTCCTGAGTTTTGTTCCACTCATTAAATTTTTAATGCAATAACAAAAATTTAAATCTACTTTTGTTAAGAATTTTTCCGTCTTTTTCTTTCTATGCAGCAGCTGATGTTTTCATTTATAAAAGTAATGTGCGTAATGTTTAATGCTTTTTAAACTGCATTTGATTCTTTTAATTATACTGTAAATGGAACCGCGTTTATTGGAATTAATGCATTATAATATAAGGACGCATCCTATAATACATATATTCATTTGTAAACATAACCTTTTTCAAATTTAATTGATGATGACGAATTTAAAACAATGTCGAATTGCACTTTTCGACTAATCTCATTCGACAGATAAGTTTTCGTCTTCATTAGTGACATGTCAAAAGGCCTTCCTTCAATCGATTTCTCTATCCTCTTAGATTCGTTCTATAATTTTTTCTTCTTTTTCTAGTTTCTTTGATGTTTTTTTTAACCTTCTTCCCTTTGGTAAACTTGGAGAAATTTTCGATGAGAGCGCTGCGTCACCTCACCGGCAAGGAATCCCTCGGCGGAGCGGATTTAATTGGCTGCACAGGGCGACATCGAGAAGTTCTAGAAAGTGCAGGAAATACCTACACCACATTGACGAAGACGATCCAGATGAAGCTAGAGTGACAACTGTAATTGTGTTTGAATCGTCATCTATTAAATTTATGAAATCGTAGAAAATTAAACCATGTTGTGGCCCAAGCAAACTGAAAGACGTCGAAACGAACGCAACTGCCATGAGGCAAGAAAGTAGTTTTTGGTGAAGATGAAAGTGATGGTATAAGCCACAGAAATCATAGCTTTCACGTCCTTAAAAATCCCGTCATAGGATTTTTTTTGCCTATTGTGCTTAAAGCAGAGAGCATAATTTAGAAGGAACAGTTCAAAAATATGGAAGAAATCCAAAAATAGATTTGAATTCTAACAAAATTCACTTTACGTATATGCCGGTTTTCCGTTTACTTTTGGCTAATGAGCATTTTAAAACGTCTTAATATGCATATTTGATAGGCAACAATAAAATGTAAAACTTAAATGAGAATTACTAACGGAAACGATTAACAAGCCCTTATCGAAACGTTGCTATGCCATTAATTTGAAAAGTAATGTAGCCCAAAAAGCATCTGTATACTATCCCAAAACATCGCGTGATTTCATACCATGAATTCATCTGATAAATATTTTGTTGAATTAAAATCAGCGTTAATATTACATTACTGTATGCACTTATCACAATTATTTGCCATCGATGCAAACAATAAACAAATTAGTACGAAGAAATAACATCCTGGACATTGCCATTAAGAAGGAAAAAAATATTCTTGCTAGACTCAAATTAAAAACATACATCCTCTTAATGAGGAGAAAATTGCACATTAGAAAATCTTGAAATGTTTAAATATATTCTTAATACGAAGTTTGCATACACACAAAAAACGTAAGCGCTTATATCGAGTGGCTCCAAACTCCTGTAGGTCATTCTTGACAAAAAAGGAGGAAAATGATCCTATGCACCTTTTTCCGGAGATGCACAATGAATTTACAGGGTGATTTAAAAGTCCGTATCCGATTTCAAAGTCCTATAACTACGCAACCGTTAATGGAAGTTACCATTGGAAAGAGGGGATCGTCAAGTTTGTTGAGGTTGCCGGTAGAGGTCTCCCTGGTCTCAGTTGTTTTCGATATGGCGACCCAGCCACAGAAAGTGTTTTGCGTCCTTCGCTTCAACAAGTGCAAGTCAGCGATAACCGTCCAGCGAGAATTTCGTATAAGATTCGGAACGAAAGCATCTATACAAAGAGAAACGGGTTGTTTGTGTAAGTGGTAAGGCACAGTTCGGTATCGTACCTCTAATGAAAACCGAGTAGATGTATGCCCTGCAGCCGGAGGGGCCATATTGAACAACTATAAATCACCATTTCGAAACTTGATGATAGAACGACTATTTTGTTCTTTAACACACCTTTGTATGTTTATTTTAACAATAAATGTAGTATTTTGAAATCAGATACGGTTTTTGAATCACGATATATTACATTGCATTATGTGTAATTTCAAGAGTGTCAAATTATTATAACCTTAAATAATGCAAAAATTTTCCACGTTTACCTTTAATCCTATGTACGCCGCTTGACTGCATTTGAACTCACTTTGAACTTTATTTTGAGCATTTCCTTCTAAGTCGTGGTTGATGACTTAGATACTTTTAAAGATTCGTATTCAAGGATTATTTTAGTAGAAATCCCTTAAAAATATGATCTTGCATTGAGGATTTGTTAACGAGAAAGTTGTTTAACTGCATCTCCAGTAAAATGTGATGGAGATGTGAATGGCATTCGTTTATTTTCCCATCAGGATTCGCGTGACACTGGTCTTTTCCTAATCTATGATTTTCATTTCAAGCATAGAACAAGCAATTTGCATTCTTCGTAAATTAATCTTATTTGCTTTTACTCGACAACTTGAATGAAACAAACGAATTCGAGTTCAAAGCGTTTCAGACTCTGCCTCTTCTCGACTACAAGATGAGAGTAATCAAATTTGTATTCATTTAAATTTATACAGCACTAATAACTTAAAAGGAAATTTCTTCAGGCTAGAATATTGTTTTAAAAATTAACATTGACATTTTCATGCAATAATTTTCTTCTTTTAAGCTTTTAAAGCAAGAGAATTATGGTGAGGAAAATAAACAAACAATACAAAAAAGTCTCTTAAAAAATAATCAGATTACGAACATTAAAAGAAAATCAATAATATCACGACATTCTCCCTTTTTTCATTTTTGATTATATTTTCGATTAACTTATTGACTTTTTTTTGAGAACATGTTCGGTAAACAAATT
Organism: Rhysida immarginata; assembly: GCA_023313115.1. Taxonomy (NCBI): domain Eukaryota; kingdom Metazoa; phylum Arthropoda; class Chilopoda; order Scolopendromorpha; family Scolopendridae; genus Rhysida; species Rhysida immarginata. The sequence continues at coordinate 1,016,581 of JAHWFO010032172.1, forward strand.
CCCAAGAGATGAAGCTTACTGTTTTGTTGAAACTTAATACGAAACGTTAGAATAATTATGTAGGATGTAAATAAGTAAATGCGAATGAGAGAAAATAAAATATATTTTTACACAGGAAAAAAAAAACGACCGACAAAAGAAGACAAATGCTTAGGTCGCTTTTTATCTTATGGTATTCACATACCGTACCTTGATATTACCCTCTCGATGAGTGTTTAGGTTCCAATTTTCGAGCCTCCTCCAGTAATTATCATATAATGTTTTGAAGTTCTTAATATTCATATTTTTGACAGGTAAATAAGGAAGATGATCTTATTAGTATAACTAATATTAATATCATAATCTAATATAAATATGGTCAGTTTTATTCAGGGTGAGGCATTTATCTTGAGACAACTGAATATCTCGGAAACTATAGGGGGGGTGGGGGGGGAAGAGTAACTTTGAAATCTTAAATAGGAACCCCTATTTTTAATAATATATTCAGATTGTACACAATATTCGAGAAAGGTTTTATTCTTGGTGTTTTTTCAATTGACCCAACCGTTTAGGAAATAGAGTCCTTGAAAGTGTGGAACTTTTAAAGTTTTGAATCCAATTTTATCGATGAAGACAGAGATAGAGAGTGGGTCTGCAGGCATTCTTATTCTATTTTTGATGGTCTTTAAGAATCCGAAGCTAGAATTTAAAAATTCAAAATTTTTAGTGCACAAGTAAACTTTTGGGGGCAGCAGTCCTATGGAGACAGCGTCTATGCGTGTGTACTGAAAAAAAAATTGGATTTTTGAAATTCTGACGTCGGATTCTTAAAGACCATTTTTTCGTACAATGCTTAGTTTCAGAGATATTCAGTTGTCTCAAGATAAATGCCTCGCCTTGTATATCTGTTATCATTCACCATAAACTTTAGGTTTCTTTCTTTTTGTTTTTTTTTTTTAATCTCGAGATAGTTTACCTATTTAGCGACTGAATGAAAAGGTGTAAAAATTCCCCTATAGATCCCTACCAATAGCAAGCGGAAATGAAAGAAAAGAGTTTTTAACCCCATTTCAAAGGAAGAAAAATTGTTTCAAATACTAATTAATTTCCTTCGTCGCAATTAATGTAAAGTAAATAAACAAACAACTTCCTCTGCGAGAGGAATGTTTCTGTATTTCAGCAGAAGCTTTGGATTGTCTAGAAAATTCTAAAAAAAAAACCCTCTTAAAAAATTAATATTCCCAAACCGCATTTACGTTTCTTCTGTTTGTGTTCACGCATCAGTTACAATCGATAAACCTCTCATGCTTTGTTAAATATCCTGGGTTTATTTTCCTATTTCCCTCCTTCCCTTGTTTGGCTTTTTTTTTTTTTCATTTGCTAAAGATACATACTGGGATTAGTATTTAGGTACGCCCAACAAAGTGAAACAGACTGATCTCGTGGAAACAAAGCTTTGCCAAAAAAAACAGCGTAAGAGTAAATTGATTTGATTTCATTAAAATAATAGTTATTAAGGTTCATATTTTAATGATGGGAAAAATTTTTTTGAAAGACCTGAAGTGTAGAACTATGCACAGAGAGAGACAAAAATAAATGCAGAAGCACAAAGAGAAGAAAAAATAAAGCGAAAGCCGAGAGACGCTTGGAAGCAAACAGCTCGTAAAAATGACCATTTTCCTACTTTAACCATTAATAAAACTTTATAGTTAGGAACATATCGAAGCACGATTTATGGTCCGCTATTTGTGACGGAGCCATCGATGGATTGCGGTTGGGAATCTCGTCGACTCTAATCTTAAAAAATTACCACAACTGAGAAAGTCTACAGTAACTTTATTTAAATGCTTGCAATCGGCTTATTACAGTCACAAGCTGGTCACGAAGTATATAATTTAAATACGTGCAATCTTGAAAATAAAATGTCACATAATTGATGAATTAATAAATAATAATTTATCTAACTTTTCTAAATATACTCTCTTCTTTAATCTTCATATTTATTTTTAAAACACAAGAATGCAATTAAGATTTCCTTAATATAAAAATGTTCTTAAAATATAGATTTGTTTTTCCCATTTTATCCGTCAAAATTATCTCAAGTAGCTCAAAAAATATAATTTTCTTAGCAGAATACCTACAAAATTTTATCTTTTCTAAATAGAACGAAAAAGATTGTTATTTTCCGGGCTGGCTTTCGAATTTTGAAGAGATGCATGCAACTAATTATTTAATATCTTCTCATATCCAAAAGTCCCGGTATTGCTTCAACTAGCTTTTCTAACCCTCTTCTGCCATTTTTTACTTACCATTAAGTGATATGTTTTCTTAATGGGCAGCATCACTCAGAAATGACTACAAACTAATTAACATTTAAAATAATTTCTTATATTAAATTAACAATTTCCCTATGCTTCTCAAAATATAATTTAAATGCCAAAAAACTTGCTTATGTGAAAGAGGAGTGTTAATCGTTTGTTAAATTAAATTGGTACTACGTAGCGGCAATAGCGACAATTCTATTGAAAATTCAAGTATAAATCGAATTGAACCTGTCAAATGTGATTTTTACATTAAAAATAATGAAATTAAAAATTTGGAAAAAAATGCTAAGTTATTATACTTTAGACCTGCAAAGTGTGAAAACGAAATTTTTATTTGGTGCAGGAGGCCATTCAATTGGATGTCATGAAAGTGCGAGATTAAGCACAGAGCAATAAAACATTAAAAAGTTTTCATACTCTCAACTTTTTACTGAAATCCTTCATCATAATATGCAAAGCCTTAATTACCATAAAACCCTTTAGAATTTTGCAGAATTTCTTGAAATTATAAAATTACTCTTGAAATTCATTTCTCGTAACATTCCCTTCTACAAAAGTCGCATATATTAAAATCCACAATGTAATTCGAAATGGAACTTCAAATGTAATTACTTCAATATATGTTCACTTATGAAACCACTCCATCTTACATTTTCAATTTCCAGTGAGAATTTAAGTACAGTATTTGCTTTCGTACTTGAGGGGAAGTGAAACGACCTCGAACGGTTCCTCAGCTGAAGGAAACACAGGAACTGATAATCAAAATTCAAATTGCAGCTGTAATTACCCAACTTTGCCATTGCTATAAATGTTCTTTTATTGATTAATGTGTTCGATTTCCATACCTCCATCTTACAATCTTTCCCCGAAGGGTTTTTCCATGGTATAGAAGCAAGATTGATCCTAATTACCACCTGCCTAAGCTTTGGGCTGGCATTAGGCTCCGATGAACACATATGCAACCAGCCACTCGAAATTCAAAGCATATACTCTCATAAATGCCAATGTGACGAATGCTTAATTGGCCATTTACCAATTTTTTTTAAAAATACATTTAGAGCTGGAAATGGGAATTTACAAAATAGATTCTTTTAATTAATCAGTTTTACGAATTATTGACATACATATTACATAAATTTATTTAAACCGCTATGCAAATTCCAATTAAAGCTGTCAATTCGCCAAGAGCAATTCGACATTCGAGTGCCTAACTAATAATAGCTTCCAATTGCGGCAATATTCCCATGATCACAGCTCTTAAAAACGTTAATTTATTTTTGCTTCTTTATTCTTTCTAGTTCCTCTGTGTATGATTTGATTGAAAAGATGAGGTTAGTAGTCGTGAATTGGAGTGATGTTAAATAGGAAAAAAAAAGCAAAGGTCCATAGCCTATTTGCTAAAGTCTCTAAATTATTTAGCACTTCAAATTGACACTAAATACTTTCTCTATTGAAATGTCTTCAATGCAGAAAAATTGTTTGAAATTATCTCTGAATTGATTATAGTTATTGAAAATAGTAATAAAGGATTGCTTGCAGATATTTTCTGCCTGATGGTATGATCAATTACACCCAAAACGTTTTCACAATTAATATGAAATTCTATGGTCATTTCATAGCGTTTAAACAATCTCTGATACAAAACAGATCGCTATAAGTTTGGATAACTGAATGTAACAATAAGCAGAAAAATATCACAAATTTTAATCTAAAGAGATACATCCATGTTTGTTGTCAATGAAATCAATAGTTCATTAAAAATTTCGAAGTTAACAGATAATTTTTCTTAGACTAATTCTTACATAAAATTATTTTAGACATATAATTCTTCTAAGACAGGTAATTAGGAATATGATAACCATACTGACATATTTATTAGTTTATGCTTCAACATATGAAGCAAATATTATATTGGAATTAATGGCATATTTGCAGATTAATTATCCAAGGGGCTTAATTCTATATGCAGAATACCGTCTCCTCTTTCTCGAAGTATGTTAAAAAGCTAAGTTTACTGAAGAATACCTTTGAATTGTCATGAACTGAAATCGTCAAGTAAGAGTCTATATAAGGAAATCCGAATCCGACAGATATTTCTAATCATGGAAAGCTTTTCGAGCAAATGGCACTCATCTTAAAATGCAAGTGATAAAATTAGCTCTGGTTAACCAGGGAATAAAATGGAAATGCAGGGCTTGAAATGAAATATATTAGCATTTCAATCACCTTAATCACCACGAGAAGGCAATCAGGGAACCAAAACTTCCTGGTTGGCTCTTCAGTCTTAGATGCATCTAAAAGAATGCCGAGGGTTTTGTTGACAGTAGATTTAATTACGATTTGTTGGACTATTTATAGAAATATGAAAAGGCGTATTTATTAAGTTAATTACGTAAAGATTTGCCTAAGATTAACAGACTCATTATATCTTGTAGACCAATCGTGGTTGGCCATATTTATAGAAGCTTTAATGATTCTTATTTGCATGTTAATAGAGAAAAGAGGACATAAAGAAGCACTCCATCATCTTGCAAATCCTTTAGATTTACAACTGTTTTAATCTTGATAGGGTAAATGTAACCATTCGATCGTTTTAAGTTTAATTTAGTCTTTGTTAACACTACGGAGTTTCAATCAAGGCAGAATGTGTGAATGGCAAAGATGCTCACCACCTACTTAAGCAGCTTTGTGGTTCTTCATGCTCTTGACAAAAGTTCTCTTCTTAAGGCGATAATGAGGAGATTTCCCATATTTTTTAAAACGTCGATTTATATTGATTTACGCATTAACAATATTGAATGAGCTCGCGAAGCTGTTACTAATTTTAGCAGCGTACGTCAACATTTCAAACCTGTCATAATTTTTCCTTGATGCAACAACTGGGAAAAGTGGGTGGACAGAAAATGCAAATGAATATAACTATAAGCAAATTTTTTTCATCAAGAAATGAAAATGGATTTTATTAAGGAAGCGTTCTCAGCACGTCCTCAAATTTCCCGCTGATCCTGTTTCAGACGAGAGACGATTAGTGGCGTGTTTCTTTTTTCCCCCCTTCTTTTTTTACGTAATTCACTTCCATAGCTTAGGCAAGAGTTGGCGATGTCGAGGACGACACTTGCAAAACTCCAACGAGTTTCGATGAAAGCGTTTTCTGCGCGCCATGAGCATCATCGAATGCCAATCTTATGACGACAAAGGGCTCGTGAGCGATCGATGAATTAAAGAGATATGGATCGAACATGGTTCGGGAGGCCTCGGCACCGACTCGTTCGACCTCGCATCCGACTCAGATCGGATTAAATCCAACTAAGCGAAAGCCCTAACACAACAAACCCCCTCAATGCTTACAGAAGACGGGAAGGAAAGAAAGGATTAAAAATGAGTACAAAGGGTATTAAAGATCCCAACCAGACGGTCAATCAGAGAGACAGACAGGCCGACTGACTGACAGCTCTTAGTCATTTTCTCTCAACGATGTTGGATGTGAATAGAGTTGCTGGAGTACACGTGCCATGAAAACCAGAGCTCATTCAACATTCGCGCAGGGCCTATTTGGGCAGAAGGCGTTTTCTCAAGAATACTAATTAACGTTTATTCTTCCCACGTCATATGGCATTTTAAAGAAATTTTTGCCGTCTGAGAGGATCTTGCAAATTTTTTAATTCCTAGTTATTGGCCCTATTTCGTAGCGCTTAAGTTTTAAGAATTTATCGGCCATGAAAACAACGCTGTTTGTCCTTGATAGGCTTAAATGGATGATCATAAATTTAAATGGTAAAAATGCATTAATTTAAACGTATCTTCGAAAAGAAAAGAACGAAGTAATAAATTATTCCAATCGTTCTAACTCAGAAGTTAAAGGTAAAGTAACGTGTGTTTATTTGCAAAGTGATTATTTTTGAATAATGAAAAACTATTGCTTAGAACCAATTACTCTCAAGAATGAGCAATCCTTTACTAGCATAACAAATCCATAATAATTTTTAAAAACTTGAATATATGAAGAAGAAATATCCTACAAAAATAAAAAATAACGAGCTGTGCATCGTAAAAAATATCTCTATAAAATAAATTCGAGATAACTCTAAAAATGCGATATCTTGGAGCCACAATCAGTGACCGATTACTGGTGGCCATTTGTCTTCGCTGGCGTTTTTCCTCTTTCCTAACGCCATTCTGGCAATAGTCTCGACTCTGCAGTGTCACTAAGACGACAATTTATGACGGAAAATCTCGGAAAAATTATTCAGAGGAAACGATGCAAGTGGGGATGGGGACGAAACGAATTTCGCAGAGAGGGAAGGGTTGGCTCGACATTGCACTCTGCTCCCATTGGCTGGCGAGAAAGGAAACAAAACTTAATAAAGGGAAAGAAGAGATAAAAAAGAAGGGCTTAACATTAAAAGAAATAAAGGAAAAATTTTCAAGAGGGATGCTTAGAAATGATGGCGTCATCAGGGCTTCATTATCGTCAATGTTTTTAAGAGAGTTCGTTGCGACAAATTTATGACAATAGAGAAGAGAAGAAAACTCAATATGTATATAGGAAAGAATTATTACTCTCCAAGATACAAGGGGGGGATCTTCAAACAAATGGATCGATCATAACGCTCTTAATTTCTTAATGTTTAACGACTTATCAGATAAATTAGCAAAGTGTAATCCTTTAATTTTAATCCGTACATCTGAAATTTTCCATTTACAAGTTTCACTTTGACGAACGGCATTACCGACTTTATACATTCAGCACCTAAGCCGCCATTTTTAATCTGCTGAAGAGTGAATGTTCAGGATTAGCCTTTCGTCGTCGGTGCGAATAATCGGCAAAAAGTAAGCCTTCCCATTGAAATGCAACAATATAATAGCATTTATAGTTTGAGCAAATATTATTGTGTTGTATCGATTAGTGATCGAGATGGGTGTTTTACAATACATGCTTTAGTGATTAAGAAGAACAACCGGTCTCACCTTTTGCATCCGGCTTCTTCAGACTGTATAAAAAATAAGCAAATACTGTGGAATGAAACGATCAAAAAGTAAAAACCTCTAATCCGGTTTACAGTGGATTAGAGATCTTCAGGCTGTGATAATAGTAAAGAACCAAAGCCATTTAATCTGAAATTCAAAAATCACCTGACTATCTTAGTCCGAGCAACAATCTAACCTTCATGGTTTCCAACAAACGTAAAAATACTGATTATTAAAATCCAAGATGGAAACAATGAAGGATACAAAGTTGCTTGGATTAAGATGGTCAGGTGACTTTTGAGTTTCAGGAGCTGTCTCTCTCGTAGGCCTCATAAAGAAGCTGTTTTTTTAAATTTGAAAAAAAAATGTTGTTTACAATGAATACGATGTGCAATAATGAGAAATTAGCAAACAATAGGTGAAGATATATCAATTACAGGAAGTTGAGATACAATCAGTAGATAAAGGCATTTATGGGCTGGTAACGAGCCCAACGAGAAACAGGCCCTAGTCAACACCACCTTAAGATAAGGCCTGAGCGTGGAAACATACATTGTTAAAACGTCATAAGTAGTCACCTCGTAGCCAACGAGAAAGACAGGCCCCGGTGCGGAAAAGTCATTTGAC
>JAHWFO010032172.1:1024488-1163324 GCA_023313115.1 Rhysida immarginata
GTTGGCTACGCACCCTTTCTACCATAATAAACCCTAAAATATGACTGGGTATGATGATGATGTAACAATGTACGAAATTTCTGTGCCCAGGCCTTCTCTTTAGGTGATATTGCCCTAGCACTGAAAAGTCATTTGACCAAAATAGGTCTAACAATAGGTCAATACAACCAACACCTCCTAGAAAGAAAGCCAAACAACTGAAAAGTCATACATTGTTACATCATCATAAGTCGACCAAATTTAGGGCTTATTATTGGTAGAAATACGATTAACAGTGGTCGAAATCGAGGCCAACGAGAGACAGGCCAGGGCACTCAAAAGTCACATGATCATCGGGGTCCGGCCAACAATTCATCCTTCATTGTCTCCATCTTAGATTTTAACAATCAGTAATTTTTTGTTTGTTGGAAACAATGAAGGATGGATTGTTGCCCGGACCCCCCCGATGATCATGTGACTTTTGAGTGCCCTGGCCTGTCTCTCGTTGGCCTCGGGTCGAAATATGATGATGTAACAATGCATGACGTTTCAGTTGTTTGGCTTTCTTTCTAGGAGGTGTTGATACAACCTTCATTATTTTCAACAAACGAAAAAACACCGATTGTTAAAATGCAAGATGGAAACAATGAAGGTTACATGTTGCTAGACCTATTTTTGTCAAGTGACTTTTGAGTGCCGGAGCCTGTCTTTTTCGTTGGCCTCGACTGGTAACGCAGTCGACGAGAAAGACAGGTCTGGGCACTCAAAAGCCACATGACTATAGTGGTATAAACAACAATCCCACCTTTATTGTTTCCAGCAAATAAAAAAACACTGATTGTTAAAATCCAAGACAGAAACAATGAAAGTTGGATTGTTGCTCAGATTGCTATGGTCAGGTGACTTTTTAATGTCCAGGCCTGTCTTTCTTGTCAGCTGCAGGCTGGTAATTTGTGACGTCAAAACTCCTAGCCATAGCCAACGAGAAAGACAGGCTCGGCGCTGAAAAGTCACCTGATCATAGCAGTCCGGCAACAACCTAATCTTCATTGTTTCCAACAAATGAAAAAATATTGATTGTTAAAATCCAAGATGAAACAATGAAGGTTACATTGTTACTCGCACTAGTGTGGTCAGGTGACTTTTCCGCGCCGAGGCCTGTCTTTCTCGTTGGCTACGCTCCTAGCTCATGGTCACAACCATTGTTGTGACGTCAGCACTTCACCAGCCCATAAAAGAACAGAAATGCATAATAGCTGGAACATACAAAGCTTGTGTGAGTATTTAGTTACAAGGAAATAAATTTTATAGTATTTAGTCTGTTGTGGAAATAGATTTTGATATTTTTAATTCCAACGATCCCTTTAAAATCAAAATTTTAGAAAGTATCGAAATCTATAAAGCATTCTTTTCCACATCAGACTTATTAAATACCCAGACAAACTTTGATTTTTTCCAATTTTATCACCCGCTTTTGATCTTTTATAAATGCGTTTCCCCATTGATTGTATCTCATCTCCCTATAATTGTTTTATCTTCATCTACAGGTTGCTAATTTCTCATTGTAAGCAGCATCTTTATCTCAAATTTAAAAAACAGCTTCTTTATTATTATCACAACCTGAAAAAACTGGTACAAAAGACGAAATCGGTTGTTCATCTTAATCAATAAATCTGCATTGTAAAGCATTCATCTCTTTTACTAATAGCATTTAAACCTTTGACGGTACTTCTGAGTACCCCTAATATTTTTATCCTTAAACGCTACACTGATGCATTGTACAGGGTGTTGAAAATATATACAGGGCAGTACTGCTGGATAGCCAATCCGCTTGGCTGCAGGGCCCCGCTCATAACAATACCACCTATAATAAAGGCCTGGGCGCTAAAACATCACTCATTGTTACATCATCAGAAGGTGGAAATACGATTAACAATGTCCTACTGAGGTGATGTAATAATATATGACGTTTCGGCGCCTAGGCCTTTATTATAGGTGGTATTGCTTTGAGCGGGCCCCTGCTCAGTACTGCCCTGTATATATTTGCAACACCCTGTACAGAGATAGCCAAAATTAAATTTCACTTAAAGGGTAAAACCAAAATTAACAATTTTATTCACAAAAACATACATCATATATGGAAGATCATTTACAAGATGGTCTCAACTTGTTCGCCACATGCAAAAGCTAGCGAACAACGGTACCGTTTAAAGTTCGGGCATACATTTTGCAAGGAATATACACATTATTGTTATGATAATTTTTATCAAACCTGAATTTCGCTAATGCCTGGCTAAATTTTAAAGTTTCACTTCTGAAAGTGTTCAGAGTCCCAAATTTTTGGTTTCGTTTTGTAGATAAACATATACAGATCATATTGGAATCAAATTAGAATGTTCCAATATTTTCTTTTCCGAGTAATGGAAATATTGGAAATAAAGAAAAAACAAAAAAAGGACTGAAAGAGTACTGTCAGAATTTAAAGGCAATATAATCAGAATTTTCAAGACACTATTTCATCACTGTCTAAATCAGATTCAAGAAAGAATAGTATACTAGTTGAAAGATGTACAATCCGGGACACAAAGCCATGCAAGCTATATAAAAATCTTTCTTTGTAATGAGAAAAAGTAATCCTTTAGCCAATATCACATTGTTTAATAATAAAAATAAATAATCAAAGTTTGCATAAAAATTATAAAATACACATATCTTCATGACATTTCATCATTACACAATTTATTAGAAACACTCAGAGTCCCAAAGCAGATCGTTTATTAGTGAATATGTTAATTTTATGTCTATTGAGCCCTGATGAATATAACCTCTTGAAAACAGGTAGTTGAAAATGTTTTCTTGTGCATAGAGTTCTTTACACTCCAGTAATATTGAGCTTTTTTTTGCCTGACGGTATAATTCCATCAGTTATTTATCAACTTTTTTTAAAAATATTTTGTCTTTGTTTTCAGTCTTCTAACTAGGAAAAAATTTTGACATAACAAAGCACCTTCAAAAATGGGTTATGCGAATCTTTCTAATTTTATCTCAAGTTCCCTTTTAAAGAAAATATCCATTACTTATGTTTGAATTGTGTTTGCATTTGCTACGGACTTTCTATAAACTATTCATGAATTATGGCAAATATTTATTTAGCTTGAAGAGATAAGCTTCAAATAAAGATTCGCTTTGAGAATACTCTTCCTCAATCGTTTACACACTCAAAGTAAACCCTTTCTGTAATGCTATAAGAATAGGCAATTGAAAAGTTCCTTCTACATTTTCTTCAGCACACAAAACTCTTCGAAGGACAACAAAAAATTCGCTAGAAACCTATTCCTCATACATATTCATAAAAATGTTTTACGACATGAACATTAATTTTTATGAGCAAATCTGGTTATCTCGAAAGGTTAATAGGATTACATCGAACTAAATAAAATGAAAATGAAACAATCTGTAGCTCGGACCCCGTATCAATAACTTTCAGTTTTGAACACTAATCGGATATCGCTACCCTTTAAGTAGTTGACTCAAGGTTAACAGCACTTACTGGGAAATAAAGTTTTCCCAATCATTTTATTTATTAATATAAAACTTATATTGCTTATCTTATTGCATAAGTAAATATTATTCATGTGTAAACTGCTAATAAATAAACAAAAACAACAATTTCTTCAATGACCTTCAAAAACCAATTTCAAAATAGAAAGACAATTTGTAAAAAAAAACAAAAAAAAACTACTTAATAATTAATAAAACTGTCTGATAATAGTTCAAATCAATTACGTGAAAATATAATTCGTTTTTTAAAATTGATCTTTTATTACACCCTTAATAAAATGAAAATGCTCTTAAGCGAGCAGGTTGAGCAGTTAATAATTTATTTTGTCTGCATCAAAAATATACATAATGCATAACCAAGGATTAAAATGCATCCACAGAAAAGAACCGACCCCGACCGATTCATCATTATTAATAAGAGTACAAGTTCTTTTAAAACAATTAAATAACTTCCAATGTAGGTCACAATGAGAGCGAGTGAGAAATTACTTAAATGACAAGGAACATTCTAAAATTGAAATCATTCTAGTGGACTTGTAAGTTCAATACTTTAAGAAAAGATATTATAAAAGATCAATGTAAGGACTTTAAAAAAACAAAATGTCTTCTTAGAATGAGAAGGAAAGGTTTCTGGATGAACTTTTAGCATTGGGCAATACAAAAAAATGTAATTACAGCGAGACAATTGTATAAAAAGCAGAACTAAACTTGTTGCTAAAACGTAACGGTATACACTTGGAAGGTTTTTGTTTTCCAACTTTTTCCCCCCTCAGTCTCATTCGATTTAACTGGGTTGTCTTGGAAACAATGGTGAACCTACTACCATCACATTAGGAGAAAGTAATAAATGAAGGATGGGGTAGGGGAAGGGAAAAGAAGAGAAAAAAGAAGCAGACAGACAAAAGAACAGCTGCGACTAAAGAAACAAGGTACCAATGAAGATCTTCGATTGCGAGGAACCTCTTAAGTTGTTTCCACTCTAAGTATTTAATTTGTGTTATCGATGGACCCTCTCCCCAACCCCCAAGCGTCAATTTCTTTATTGTTATCAATAGAGTTAAAATAGAAACTATTATCCAATAGTTCCTTATTCCAATCGAAACGAAGTTACCAAAAGAAAATAAAAACAGGACACGAGATTTATATTTAAATCTCGATATAAGGAATAGATAATCTTTTATATTACTATTATGAAAAAAGAGCCCCTTAGCATTAAATTATTGACGCCATATTATCATTAGAAACTGCACAGTGTGATCATAAAGGTCCTTTACCCGAATAATTTTGAATAACTTAGAATGAACATATAGAATCTTGAAGAAAGTTTTATGTAATATTTTCTGTCTTCTGCTTAACAGATGAGTTCACAGAAGGTGTTCAGAACGCATTTCTTCCACCTTTTTGCACAGACGAACTCTGTCTGTTTGGGTAAAGGGAACTTATGATCACCCTATGCAATCATTAATATATGCATACAAAGATTTTTATAAGATATAAGAACTATTCTTGAATAACTTTATCGCAAAGCATTGCTATCAACTAAAATAGAGGTCTACTAAAAGGTTTAAAAGATTCTTTAAATGGCAATCCGAATAAGACTTCCTCAGTCTTGCAAAGAACATAACATAAATAGTTTTTATTTAATCGGTATGTTTCCGCCAATGGTAATTATGTGCGGGCTGCATTTCCTAACGAATTATCCTACAGAAATCTCCGAGCATTAGAGGAACCCCATTCCTTCCTCTTCGCTTATGACCTTCAATCCATGTTAGTGAAAACAATCGAACCTTGCGTCTATGTATGCAAATTCACGGAAAAATTCAATTCTATAGAATTCCCAAATGGCAAGCAACGGATTGCTCTTTGTTTAAATGAAAAAAAACACGGAGGCTTGACATTGCCGTTGTGCGTACAATACGAAACAACTGAACATGCCTGCCAGGAACAAAACGAAAACAGTGCAAAATGGCCAGTGCAATGAAACGATTCAGTTACAGAGAGAGAGAGAGAGAGAAAGAGAGAGATGCGTATACGTCAAGGACAACCTTCTTACCCCCTCTTCCTTAAACTAGTTTGTCGTGTCCTTGTAGGAATGGAACAAAAACCACAAAAAACATTTGCCCGATCTGCTGATCAATGACAGAACGTCAGAAAAGAGCCCTAGTACCCATCCTCGTTGGCACTCAAAATTTTCTCCACCATATTTAGCCCAATCCCTTCGTTGTCGACCGTCCTAGCAGATCCGCTTTAAGCGTCGGGGTGAAAACTGTGGTGCAGGATTCTCTGGGAAAGTAGAGAACTCGAAGGAGGAAAGAGGAATTTAAAAACGAGCTACGACTGGGGGGGGGGATAGAATTCTTCTCTGGTAAGAGGCCGCTTGCAGGATTTTAATAAAAGCAACAAGGAAAAAAATAAGCTAAAACACTATGATAAAACATGTGATCGTTTGTATACAAATGAAATTCGATGAGGAAGCAGTCAAACTGTGAGCACCCAGAGAAAAAGTTCCTCTTTATGGAGGAGTGAGGGGGTATAGGTGGGATGGGGGTTTGGAACATTGAGGGTTAAAAGGTCGTGTGCCAGACTATGACGTCACCTAGCGGAGGTGCTTCCCCTCGTTGCCGAGCAACGCATATTGGGATGGCCTTGCAACAATGGGGCATTGCGGGTCCCCTAGCCTCGCCAAGTTCCCCCTTTTCCCGGTTGCCCCTCCCCTTTTTTGTAGAGTAGCGTACTTACCCTCCCGCCACTATGATCATCTGCATCTTGTCTACGCATGGGTCAGTTTCGGCGTCGTTCCCTGGTCTGTATGGCTGTCGGGGACAAGGGTTCAGTCCCCCGCTGGTCCCCGTGGGGGTGGGGGGGTGCGTCGAGGGGGAGGGCTATGCAGGCGGCCGATCCACAGTAAAAAGCCGCCGCCGCCTCAGACTCACGCACCCGGAGCACACCGAGTCTCCTCGCGACGATGTGCTTTACTCGCGGAAGGACTCGCCAGCGCATGCGCCAATGCCACTATTCGAAACGGAGCAACCATAAGTGACGTCAACGTTCAAACACAACGAAACATCTTTTCATTTTCCAATCAAAATTCAAGCCATCGAATGCCCCCAGGGAATCCAACATCGATTCGAGGAAGGACTCTCCTCACGCACTCGTGCACTTGGCCACTCCAGCTAACTGACAACTTACCTAGATGCCACTTAATCAGAAACTTTTACTTCAATGATTAATCAAGGAAATTAGGAAAATCAACGCAAGAGAAACTATGCCAAAGACCTTGCTTGAGTGGATACACAGTCAATAGGCGAGGGGAGGGTAGAAGTCATCGAACACGAAAAACTCGACTATTTTGAGAGCATCAATGAATCAGATGGGAATATGAAAGCGTCTGCAATGATAATGATTATTTGATGTTAATGTTATGTAATAATGCACTTTTAATGGAATATTTATTTTTAATCTCATTGGGTGCATGAAATGAAAGAAAGGTCAATGACAGAAATTGAAATATAGGGTGTCCACAAAGTCTTTTGACAGTTTGAAATTGAGGTGGTAACAAGACAATTCTTTCCCTATAATTATAGGTTATTATTAGAGTTTACATTAATGTTATGAGTTTTTTGTAGCCGAGAGCTACAAAAAACTTATAAAAACTTTTAAAAATTTACAAAAATTAAAAATGAGAATCGTTCAAATATGACTCTGTTAAGAAAAACATTGACTCTCTTTTAGACGTCCTTCATGCAACGAATGGGGCTCATATAGCAATATATTAACGACTGGGGGAAAATTTACAATTTAGTTGATATTATGTAAACGTTTCAAACGTGTCCAATATCGGTTGTAATTTTAATAAATATTTGAAATTGCTTAAAGACTTTGTGGACACCCTATAGAAACAGATGGTAAAAAAACTATCTCAAATGGAAAAATTCTTCACCATTTTTATAGGAATTATATTACCTATTGAAATATTTAAAGAAAGAATTTTCATAACTTGAACAATAAATTTTCTTTTCTATTCGAATAGCTGCAGTAATAGAAAAATTTTAAATATTTTCTAAAAGAGACTTTTCATGGTTATGTAAACCTTCATATCCACTATTCTATTCTCACTCATTTAGATAGGAGATAATAATATTTGTAAAAAGAAGACGACATAAAAGAATAAAATCGCTGTCAACCTCCTCCCGTTCTTTACTTCTTTTTACTCAATCCTTTCGTCTCAATTTTCTATCCCAGAAGTTAAGTGGTCGATATGGGAGCTTTATTAAATACGTGTTTTGAATGTCGATTAAAGATTATGCCTGGAGAAGGGAGGAAAGTGGCTGCTTTGATTCCTCGTTTCCGTCCATTTGCCTGTACATTAAGTTCAGAGGAAATTAAAAAGCGTAATTAGCGGTCTCAGTAATTTTGACGATTTTCATAGAAGGATTAAAAATAGCAAAGTAAAAATCATGATCCCATTAGCCGCTATGCGCTTATTAAGAGTGTGACCATCAGAAACACCAATGCCAATACTATTGTATTAGTTGTGCTAGTAACGCCCCCTCGTCATTTCTACAAAATGCTTCTGTCCAATCCACTAAGTACGGAGGGAGCACTCAGAAAAGCATAAAAGCAATCAATCCATTATAGTCTCGATGACCAAATGAGTGAACGAGCAAAAATAAAATAGGCGACACCAATTTTAGCGATAAGAAAATTCGTACACTGGATAATAAAAGCTAAGCATATTAAACGACATTTCAAGGAAAACGCTGTTCCTTTAATATAGACCACGAGCGAAGTGAGTCGATGATACAATAGAACCTGAGGAGTACAAAATGAAAAGCCATTTAAAACAAACGCATCCAGCACTTTTATGAGGTTATTTAAAAAGGAGTAACTTTTATCGATTTTTTTTCCTCCTCAACTGGAACAGAAGCTTTAAAGTGTGAAAGGATTTCGTGGAAGACAAAAGGGGGGAGGGGGATGCAGGTAGAGGGGGTAGGAGGGAAGAGTAATTTCTCTCTCTCTTGTAATTTCTCTAGCTGCTCCTAATCTGTTCCGCCGTCTTTCCTGCAAACCTTCTGGGCACGACAGTAAAAATAATAACTCGACGCGAGAGAGGAGAGTAGAAGGCGCTCCGGGGTTGGAAAGAAAGAAATTGTTCAGTCACGTGATTGTTTATATCTTCCTCCTTTGTGAGTTTTGATCAAAAGTAAATTCCAAACACTGCTTTTTCTTCCAGTGCAATGAAGCTCCAACTTCACCGCAGCATATTAATGAGAGTCGTTAAAAATTGGAGTCGTCCTCTCCGCAGTGCGAAGGGAAGGGAGGAAGGAGGTAAAGGACAGATGGAAGGGCGTTAAGGGGAAAAGATTCGCAGCACCTGAGATAGATACATTTGGGATCCGATTGACCAATGAGATTTTCGAGGAAACAGCGGGAAACAATACGATTGGCAGGCGAGAGAAACCGCCGACATTCCGCAATCTATCAATGTCGGGAAAAAAAAACTCCATCGGTGAACGAGAATGGGGAAAAATCCCAACAGTTTCATTTAATTCTTATTCTTTTATCCTCGTTCTTGCTCTATCCCTAGCTATTCATTTCATTTTCTCACCAAGCTTATTTATATTTCATTGTCCATCTCCGCTTTTCTTACGGGGTGTATTTTGAACCGTCTTCACAAGAGCGATATAACGGCGAGCGACAACAGTTTCAATTGGACCACCAACCCGATCTAACAAGTGGACTCAATGGTGTCGTTGCCAGGCAACTCATAAATGGGCAACCACGTGGTACCCATTTACGTCAGAGCTGACACAGTTTCCTAATGAATACGGAAAGACGAGAGGGTAAAATAATAGTAATAATAATAAATAGAAGGTGTTCGACAATGTGCTAGCCACCTTGTACTTTTGGCTTTGCTCTCACCTTAACAGGTTGATGCACCGAAAGAAAACGCTGAATAAAACACAAAAGTGGGTCAAAAGAATAAACTGCTTTTCTTATAAAATATGATTAGACTATTCTGCTAAAGAAAAAGAAATTAAGTAATTAAAATTAAAAGTTTCAGAGCAGATAAACTACAAGTCCTAGAAAGTTTTCAAGGGAACACGAGCAGATTGCTACTATGAAGGTTACAAGACATAAACCACCACTAAATAAACCTGACTTTCAAGTGTCTTCATTGAAAGGGCAAAGTACGCTCAGCTGTTAATTAAAAAAACAAGAGAATCATGACTGAGCTTCAAACGCATTTATGTCAAAATAGGAAAAAATGCCTTTTTCAACCGTTTCGCTTAAAATTTACCAGTAATTAATAAAAAACAACGTTTTCATACCCAAGAACAAAATTCTCACAAGGTTTTCCCTGCACTCGATCTAAATTTAATTCAAGCCTTTCGGTATTTTTTTAAATAACGATATCAATAATTTCGTGATGCTGAGTAGAATCCAGACGGACGTAAAAATGGGGAAAAAAACTTTTCCGGAATTTTTAATAAATGAATTTGGGTGTGGATGGGATGGGAAACAACGATCTTCCTAATCGATAAGCAGTACGCGAATTAATTCAATAAATTCTAAAAAAAAAAATAATAAAATTTTCCAGAAAGGAATAAACGAGAGTAATAATTTAAAGAGAATTCGTGATGTCTATCCAGATATTTTTTTCCCTAAAAAAATTTTTTTTTTTCAGTTTCATCTTGATTTTCCCTTCTTCTCATTCTTAGTCTCTAATAAAATCAGCCGCGAGGTGCTTGCGACATCAACGCCTTCTGGAGACAGTAATTGGAATCAGGCAGCGGAAGAATCTACCCTTGAGAGCTTCAAGGAGGGGGGGGGGGAGAGATTATATGAAACCGGAAGAATGGTATTCCGGTCTACAGAAAGGTGGGATATTTACTTAATATGCATTTCGACATTTAAAGTGGTAAAAAATGGCATCCTAACATTCATATCGTACGCATTAAGAATCATATGAGGTGCGATATAAACAGCTTAGAATCTGGCCAAAATCGATACCCGGAAGCTTACTCTACTATCATTATGACTCTTGCATAAGCCAGAATTTCAAGGTAAGCTGTAATATAGTCATTATGGCAGACTACAAATTACCCATCTTACCCCCTTTTAATTTAGAATTTATGTCACACTATGGTTTCTTTTAAAGCGTTTACTATAGAGTAAAAGGCTAAATGAGGATACATGTGCTTCTGTGTGAAAATTCCCCCCGCAAAGAAATGGGATTGTGTCATAGATGATCTGTTAAAAACTCTTCGTATATAATTTTCGTAACTACATAATCCCGTTAGTTATAACACCTATATGGTAGCTATAACAAGAACACATTTCGCAAGACATCCACAACAGAAAACTTAGACTGCTATTATAGATTTTTTAAAAATTTCCAAGGTGTTTAAGAAGGTGTTAGGCTTGTACCGTAAAAAAAAGTTTTTAAAGTTAATACAGGTTCTTAAATGAATTCCCCAAGATATTCAAGAGAAAGTGAGAGAACCCTTAAGCATAGCAGCAGCAGCAGCAGTCTGTTAGTGGAGGTGAGTGGATAATGAAGTGCTCTGGCCTTGGCATAGGGCACACTCGAGGGTTTAGAAATGAAACCTACTCTAGAGAATAGGAACACTACATGGTAATGAGTTTTGAGCAAACCGATATTACAGAACCATGAAATGCTTTCCCTGTATCTTGTAAGGAATGTTAATTGAGGCTTCTATTGTCAATACTAATACTTTTATCTTTTAAACACCTTATATGCAATTGCTGAGATCGTCCTTCTTTCATTTACCGGCTAATAAAATAAAATTTTCACCAAGTTATTGTTATAAATTACAAAAATTAAACACACAAGCTGCTTAAAAAATAATGGTTTGCTAGTGAATCATTGTACATTCCTAGTATTCGCGAAAGAATACAGAACATTAGCTCCCATGTAAACTAATTAGATGGCCAATAACTTGTTCGATAAGCTATTGTCCAATATTAGAGCTTCGAGGCAATTAAAGAGGCAGTGGAGCAACTATAGTTTAGGTGTAGCAACATCCTTGGTTCGTTTAAATTGGAGTCCCACCCAAACCTGCGGGTTTTAAGGCCGTGCATCCTTTGTTTTGACGAAAACCTAATGGAAATAACTTTTCGCTTGTAGGTAAATTAAGATTTGAGACGGACCTAATATAGAAGTACAGTTCAATTAAGAGTATTTTGAATTCAAGTTTGCAACATAGAAATCTCTAAAGAAAAAAATGCTTAAAACAGCGCCAAAAAGAGAAAAATCGCGCTCTGTTAAAAAAAAAGAAATGTAATAAATAATGAAAGCTCTCTAATGGAGATTAGCACGATTTTATTTACTTTGCTTTTGATGTTTAACGTCGTAGCTCGAGAGAAAACCAGTTTAACACACAAAACATTTTAAATTCTTAAAACAGCTTGTTATGCTAATGTATTTTTTTTAAACTTCACACAAACACTTAGAAAAGTAATTAATACGTAACAAGACAAACCGACACTCCAATTCATTGAGAGAAGCACTTAAAATTAGAGAGATACGCAATTTAAATAACAAAAACAATTCAACTGCTTGTAAATAACGCTCCTTGTTATAAATTTTTTAAAATTACTTTTTTTCTTTTTCCTTTGCCTAATCAACTGCAGTCGTACTCGGTTATAACGTACAAAAGAACTGAAAAATTAGTAGACGAGTCCATTGTCACCCATATCATTGAATGTAACAGTGCACTAAAGCTGCAATTAATATTAAAATGTATATACAGGGTGGGCCAAAAGTCTATTACCACCCATACAATTTCAAAACTACATTTGTCAATGAATGAAGTGCTCAATGCAGTGTCCTTCTGCAGCAATGCATAACTGTGCACGGTATTACACAGAACCCGTCACATTTAATATCATGATGGGTGTTATGTACAAGCCAAATCATTTACTGATGCTGGTACAGTGGCATACACCTTGAGCACAGAAATTTCATTTTGTTATAGTCAGTTATTTTCTATACTTATTTTTAATCTCTGTTTTTTGTTAAAATCAGCGTTTTGACTCTACAACTGTACAATTGGAAATTTTTCTCTACCTCTAACGGTTGCAAAGTTGCAAGGTGCAAAATTCGAGTCACAGGTCAAATTTGACACCAACATTGTTTAGCTCCTACCTAACTTCCTATATGTTGCTTGCAAACAGATTTGTTGCATCTCCACTCGTTTTGAAATTGTATGGGTGGTAAAAGACTTTTGGCCCACCCTATAGTTAATTGTTTAGGCATTGCAAATGGCAACTGTACTGAAAAAATTGTTCGCGTTCGTCGGAAGAGCTTGTGAATTAGGAGTTCGTATCGGAAGGGACGATAGTGAACATGGAGAGGTACACAAGATCCTGGCGCGCCTCCGTGATGCTGTCCTCCAGAAACGCCCAAACTCTGCAAAAGCAAGGATTGGGTACTGTAACATGACGTTGTCTGCCCGCATTGGTGCAGGCTGTACTGACCAAAAAGGGAAAGTCAACTCTTCCACACCATCCCTCCTCACCCGATCTCGCCCCATGTGACTTTTATCTTTTTTCCCGTCTGAAAAACGAACTTAAAGGACGCCGTTTCGAGAATTCATCTGAGGTTCAGGAAGCAAAGATAGCCGACCTGAAGATCATCTTTGCCAAAGACTTCAAGCAATGTTTTCAGCAAGTGTACTTACGTTGGCTGAAGCGCATAGTTGCAGAACGGGAGTACTTTGAAGGTGGTTCTGAGTACCGCGTGATAACATTACATCATACCCGTCAAGAAGACCAGTTTCCGAACTTATTGATCGTACTAATATACAAAATATAAATTTATAATATCTGAATTTAAACTACGTTAAACTACGCTTGAATAACAGACTTGAAATTGCGTTGTCCAATATGGATCTTAATCCGGACTAACCAAATTTATACCGAAATAACCAAGGTCGACTGTATGCGATTATGTACGACGCAACGGTACACGCAACGGTACGACGCAACGGTAAAGTTTGGTATGAAAATAGGAAGAACAAAATTTCCACGAATTACTCAATTTCATTACTGCATTGTAAACTTTATTATGGTGTTTTGGCTTTATAAGAATCTTGATTTATGGTCTACTTTTAATATATTTTTTCCAATGCTCTATTAATTAATACTTAAATAAAAACAATAATTGTATTCATTATTTTATCTTTTCTAAACGTTCAACATTACAAAATTTATATTACAGCGGTATTATTGCTTATTTTATGGTCACCTCGAATGTAAAGCAAGAATACTAACGTTTCTAACCGATAACACCTACGCAGGGACTTATAAAAAAAAAAGCACTTGCCATATCTTCGGCTGTAACAAATCTGTCAGTTCCCTTTAAATATCATTTTCATTATTTAAGCAACATTTATCTACGTACTTGAGAATTCCAATATGCACATCACGTACGGTTCAATTGTAAAGCACCCAACTTAATCCTTTTATAGCAAACACTAAAATCTTCAACGACAGTGGTCTCGAAGTCATTCCTGTTGCACCCTTTGGTGGTTTTCTCCCCGTGCTACATTACTTGTTGAATTGCAAGAATAATGCCCAAATACCGCAGAAATTTACTTAAGTGTAAAAGTTTGCATTTGGCAACAAAGAATTTTATGTTTTACTGGCATTTTATTTCGGAGTTACTTTTGAATGGAGCTTGTGTAAGTTATTACAACGACGACACGCTTCGGCCCTTGGTGTAAAGTGGTTCAATTCCACATTTCCCATCATCATATTTTAATATGCTATGATAGTTTCACGCTCCCTCATGAAATTTTAACGTTCCAGTTATTAACGTGGTTTGACTCAGTCTTTGCTTTTCATTCATTCTCAGTAGAGAATGAAAATTTTACAATAATTTAATTTGTAAAATTAAAGCAAAAGTCTTCGCGATAAAAAGGGGAAAAGTGAAATCGCGATAATTCTAACCTAACCGTAATGCTATTACAATATGTCCAAAATTTACAATCGTAAAACCAATTTTTGCATAATTTTTACGAATTAATATAATTTATGAAAAGCTTAATGATGGATGAATAACTTTTCAGAAGCTTATATCTGGATGCTGAATGATGGTAATATCTACACAGAATATACCGGCGGTCCAGAAAGGACACTTCCATTCACTTTATTCAAACGGTAATATAGTCAGGGGTTTCAAATTTTTTGTAATTAGATCTTTTTTATGAGTGCGTTAAAGTACATTATTTACAAACATCATCATCCTCTTTATGCAATTTTGTTTTATCCCTAACTTTATCCCACTAAAGACGGGCACTTAATTCCAATTGCCAGTTGTGAAGTATCGTTTAGTTAATTTAATTAAATCTATCCACAAAAGAAATACTTTCTGTGTCATCAATCGCGCACATCGATGCTTATCGATCTTTCTAATAAGAGCTGCTATTATTGTAGGTGTGCCATCCTGATCCTAATTTGACAAAAGTAAAGTAAACCTTCATATAACTAATAAAAATTCAAAATAAAAAAAGCGAAAATTACAACATAACACCGAGTTTACTAAAAAAAAAAAATAAAGAAGCAATTACAGCGAAATAAAACTGGTTTACTTGATAATCGAGTAGCTGTTTATAAAAATACCCCACTTGAAAAAGTTAACGATTTTAAGTACCTTGGTTTATGGGTATCTTCGGATCTTAGCTGGAATAAACATATTATAGAATTAGCTAAAAAATTATCACAAAGGATAGGTCTGATTTTTGCAGTTCGTTTTTTTCCAAGAAATATATTAATAATGTTATACTTTGCCCTGTTGCACTCATTGCTATGTTTTGGTATCCTGTTCTGGGGCAGAGGTAATATTACTGATATTAACCTTCTGATTTCTTTACAACGGAAAGTTTTGAGAATAATTTTTCAAAATAATCTAAGGATGGAACAAATAAACACTCAAATGAAAGTTCATAAGCTTCTCCCAATTCGCTTGATATTTGTAAAACAGGTTGCTCTTTATTTATTTAAATCAAAGAATAATTTAATTACATCTGATTGCTATTATAGTTACTTAAAATTTCCTTCGTCTTATCTCATAAGGAATATTGGATTACCAATAATACCATTAATAACCCGTAATTATGCCAGATCACAATTGTTATATACTGGCCCTAAAATCTGGTCCCAGCTTCCATCAGAAATTCGATGTTCAAATACATTGCATCAATTTAAAGTAAAGTTGTCGACCTAGTTACTTTCGTTGCACCCTGGTGTTGTTTTTTTTAAACTAATTTTTCTTAACTAATTTCTTCTTCTTCTTTTGTTTATTTATACTTTTTTTGTTTGTGTTCCTGGAGGGGAGGCTACCAGACAGGTCCGGCTTTATGCTTCCCCTCCTTTTGGTTGTTTTTTTGTTTGTATTTTATTGATTAATGATGATCCCTCGTCCTGGTTTTGCCTAGTGGCCAGGTTTGAGGAATCTGAATTCTCTTATTAATTATTTAAGAAAAAAAAAAAAAAGAAGATGCTCGACATGATGTCCTTTAGAAACCACATAAATTTAAGAAACCCTTTCATATTTCTTAGACCATCAGAAGCAAAGAATACCCGATGCAATCGCAACTATTACATCACAGATACTGGAAGACATGGAAACATCAAATGAAACGTGAGCTCAATTGAATAAAACGTTATTTAATAATGACCATATTAAACATAAGAGCAATGCTTGGAACGTCTTTCCGGGATGTAACTAAAGCTCTAACACCAAACTACTACAAACACGGAACATGACATTATCTATAGGTCTTACTACCCATTCGAGTTGCTAATTCGTCAGGCTAAGATATTATTTTTCTACTAACTAAAATGCTAAAAATATAGAAATAAACAGTCTTTCAGGGAATTTTTTGAACGTCAAACGTTTTCATAGAATTTAATTAAACTCCTCCTACTGGTTTTTTTTAGAGATTCTTATAAATAAAAATAGATTCTTCATTAGTTCTCTAATCACAAAGGGGATGTAAGAAGAAAAGTTGCGTAGCAACTTCATTTGAATAAACATTAGCATCGTTTTGATGTATCCTGTAATTTTATTGCCGTTACTGCTGAAATCTATTTTCCGTTGAAAATCCAGAACAAACAAGGGTGATTGTCCCCTTCTTGTCATTCCCCTATGATATCTTGCTTTACGGAAAGAGAAGAAGAAATTCTTTTCCCGAGAATCACCAATTTTACCTTATCAAATTTTGTTGCCTTGGTGACGTTTTGGCCCTCCGACAAGATTTTAGATTTGCTTCCACGGGCTTTGAATAAAAGAAAGGCAATATTGTTTTTAACATTTCGAAAAGAAAAACAAAATACGAAAAACACATGAAAAGTGTAGGAGAAAAGAAGATACGACACCTGAGGGCAGGTGAACGTTCAGATTGTCTTGCACTTCCTTCATCAAACAATTGCCTTTTAGAAAAACTTCACAGCGTTGATGCATCAAAAACAAAATTAAATTTATAAAATATCCCCGAGTTCATCGAGCCCATATACAGTATGTTTACAAGCTTATCAAAATTTAAATGTCATAGAAGGGCAGTAAATTCTAGTTAATTTCGTTTTCCTATCAATTTTTTAATGAATAAACTATCTAGGTAATGTTGAGGAATTATATATGCAAATTTTTAAACAATAGTATTAAATTTAAATAAAATTAACGAACAATAATGTATTTACGTTCATATTTTCTTGAAAGCAAATTTTTTAAGGAAAGCAACTTATTGACTGAAAAATTATTGGTGATTCACTAATATCGTTTTGTTTCAGATGTTTGCACGAAAGATATTCCTATAAGACCTAACAATGGTGAAGGGTAACAAAATAGGCCAGAAACTGTGGACAGCAGGCTAATAATACAGAAAATAATGACAATAGAAACTACTATGCTCTTGGTAAGGCGCATTACAGTCATATATTGAAATTTTATTTTGAGAATGTTCTTCCATCACTTGCAAATTCAACATTAAATGTTATCAAAACTAATTTTTATAAAACTCTTAATTTTAGAGACTTTTAAATTATCTTTTAGCAATCTATATAAACTTCTGAAGATATTTACATTTTAAAATCATATGTTTAGGAGATATTTATAAAGTTAAACATAAACTTAGGAGAAATTTGCAAATTATTTTATAGACTAGGAAACCCTCCCCTCTGCAAAAAATACAGCAAAAATAACACCAATAGAAGTACCGTAACACGCATTTTAATGGTAGGATACACGGCGTTCCTTTCGAAAATGTTTAAAAGTAACAGGATATAACTTTCGAACTGTTCATCGGAGGTAATTAGCAAAAATTGTTAAGTATACAGAAAACACGATAATTTTACCCTTATAATTCGTTACATTTCTGCATGATCTTCGAAGCGTGTGAGGCACATCTCGCACGAAAAGACAGTTCACGCCAAGTTTTAGCTAGCATTTGTGGCGTTAAAATTTTGCTACGACCTTCCGATTAAAGTCATTAGTTCAGTTGGGTGCTGATCAAGTGGTTAAAATCATCGCTTTCGTTTGACTGATACAACGAGTGTTGATGTCAACGGTAGTGCTATTTAACACCACGACTGATGCCTAAACAGTCATCAGCAAAACAAATACACTACCCTATCAAAAGTCATGGGACACCATCACTTTAATAGAAACACTCAAAAATTTACATATCAACCTTTTGCTGCTATCACAGCTTTTATTCTCTCGGGCATACTGTCCACAAGTTTTTGATACGTTTCGACAGGTAATTTTCGCCATTCTGCCATAAGTGTCTTGGACAGTTTGGTCACGGATTTCAGGCGTTCCGCGCAAGCGCGCAATCGACATTCCAACACGTCCTACAGATGGGGTTCAGTTCGGGGCTCTGGGTAGGCTAGTCAAGTTCTCGAACCCCCTTTTCATCAAACCATGTGCCTATAGCCCTTGCTTTACGACAATGTACGTTATCGTGCTGAAACAGAAAAGGGCCATTGCCAAAGTGCTGCCAGAGAGATGGGAGTGTTGCGTTGTCCAGAATGTCTTGGTAACGCTCTGTGTTTAGATGTCCGTCTACAGAAACGATTGCACCCAACCCATACCATGAAACTCACCCCCACACCATCACCGACCCTCCGCCGAACTTCACCGTGGGCACAGCACAGCTTGGCAGATAACGTTCGCCATACCCAAACCCGTCCATCCGATCGCCAGATGGTGTAGCGGAACTCATCACTCCATTCTACCATTTGCCATTGATTCAGAGTCCAATGTCGTCGCTCTTTGCACCATTGTAATCTCCTCGCTGCGTTGGTGGTGCTGATGTGAGGTTTATGGATTGCCGCTCTGCCATAAAAACCCATTGCATGCAGCTCCCTGCGTACAGTCAGGGTGCTCACAGTTGTTACAGTCGACTCTATGAACGATCTTGTCAGTCCATCAAGCGATGTGTGACGGTTTGCAGTGACCACTTTACGAAGAGCCCTTTGGTCTCTGGCCGACATGATCTTGGGTCTTCCAGCCCTAGGCGGAACACTTGTGGTACCTTTCTCTTTCCATGGCCGGATGACGTTGTGAACGGTCGATTTCGGGATGTTTAGGAGGGTTGACGTCTCTCAAACAGTTTTGCCTGCGAGATGGTACCCAACAATTGTACCTCTTGGAAGTCTGAAAGCTCTTTTCTTTGAGACATTCTTACAGCATTCACGCAAGCATCATCTCATAATAGCATACTCTCTGTTATGCGGTGCTGGGAAGAATGCCAACAGTGAAACTGCAAAGGAATGTCTCATTTTCATTCAAATCAGGGCTGTCCCATGAGTTTTGATAGGGTAGTGTATGGCTGACATTGCAGTTGAATTACCTCAATTCAACGAATTAGTTCAGTGCCATAGCTTAATAAATTGGGCTGTGGGCAAATTGTACTCCCTAATTGTATTTTGTGGCCCCCTTAATATATTCTGTACATCTCTGGTGCCTCCCCTTATGCAAGGGCCCTGGGCTAAGACGCGGTAGGCCCCTCTCCTCGCTACGGCTCTGAATTTTTACGAGAAGAATTTTAATCGGTAAAAGAAGTAATAACGAAGATATTTTAACTGAGCAGTGGTCTATTATTTAGATTTACTACCTAAAGAGTGGGCAAAAGTAATTTATTAGGTAGAGTGGTTCTATATCTCCGCCGTGGATTCTTCGCATCATATGTCGCCACCATTTTTGTCCGCAAACGGATCGCGTTATCTGATTCAATGAAGAAAACATCGTTTCGGTTTGTCAAAAATCATACCCTCCAACCCAGAATTCCGATGAGACTCAACGTAGCTCATCAGAAAATTTAGCAACAGTTTCAATGCAATCTGATGTCGCTGATTCAATCACTGTTGATTTCAACAACACACATTCTTGATGAACGCCCCACGTGAAAATCCTAGATGATGAGATGAGGTGAATTTAATGGCCTTGGAATGAGAGCACCTCAGCCATACAAGATATCACTGAAGGTAACGTTAGTTACATTTCTTCGACGCACTAATTGTCTACTTCTATCTAAAGATCGAGTCTCATTTCTTTGAGATTATGACTGCGACGCTCTTACAGATCACATATGATTGGCCGTCTGCCTAACACGAATTTGTGTTTCTGCACTACTTTGATTGTTTGTAGCCAAATGTTGCCTTTTAGCCCTAGCCGAATTTCTACCCAAAGAAGACCGTCTATGCTGCGGCATTTTGAAAATAAAATGTGGCAATAAGAATAACCAATAAATACTTACTGCAACTGCAAAAAGAATTAAATAACCAAATCCAATCAGAGCAACAAAACACATTTAATCTGGAACAATAACACCATCCACTACAATATAAAATCCAACAACGACAACCAACAATAATACACTCACTTATTGAATTATCTTTTTTAAATGAACTAAAACGACGACAAAATGTCTAATTAAAATCGTCACTGCTTATTTTTTATGTTACCTAGCGTAACAAAATATATACTAAAACCTGTTCAGAGAACATACCTATAAACTAAAATATGAATGGAAATCGGTTCAGTGGTTCTCGAGTTATAAACGTATTAACAGATCAGCATGTGCCTTTTATAATAAGTATAGAAAAGTTGGCTTACCATTTTTTCTTTTATTAAAATGAAGTGTAAAAATAAAACAGGTTTGTAATGCGGAGATGTTAAATAAAGCAAATTTACACTCATCAGAAAAGGAAAAGAGAAAATTTATCAAAATTATTTAAAAACGTTTATTTTTCATGATTTTTAGCTATGTGCAAAAGTTTAAGCATTTCAAGTCTAAAGCTGTTACAAATGTTTACATAATTATTAAAAATCATTTGAAACCATCCGATGTGCTTTTTCACGTACGGATATTATCAGTCTTAAAGGCAGATAGTTTGTAAAATAACATCTACTATGTATAAAATCTTAATAAAAACAGATATAGAATAATATCTTTAAATGAATAAAAAGTGACTTATATGAAAATATAAATGAGTGATATAAAAAAGGCTGGTACAATATTCAGATATATACCAGTTGTTTATTGTGAATCAATTCCTCGCTTTCTTTCAGCGAATAATATTTTTGCTATCTTTCGTTCTTTATGTGCACAAAAAATAAACTTCAATGGACAATGACAACACAATACGGCGAATAAGAAGAGAAAAAGAAGAGAAAGGATTGCCGAGCGGAATGGAGCTCACACGGCAGAACTAACATCGTCTACGGAGAAAGGGATTGAGCGAGAGAGTGGAGACAACCCTCCCAATTTTCTTTTGCCTTGATCGATCATCGCATCGTGGACCGATTGCTTTTCCTAAATAAAACGCCACGTTGGTGGCAATCGACGCACGTACCTTTATTTAATTAATTTAAAAAGAGAAAAAAACAAAACAAAACCAAAAAGTGGCTGAGAAAAAAAAAAGCCGGTAGAGGAGGCGTCCCACCAAAGGGGAAGGGAAAAATAATTAAATCTAAAACCTCATTTGATTTTCCTTTACCCCCACCTTAAATCGAACAGCTTAGGTTTTCAAGGGAAATCTAAACAACAACGGAAGGTGGTTAGGTTCTTGTGTCTGTTCAGAGTCGCTTCAAGACAATTGCGCCGAGGCCCCTTCTTGTTTTAAATCGATACAACGAAACAATGTAGCCTCGAGCGACAGGCGAGCGAAAATTGCCCCCCTTTTCTATTCACTGCTCCCTCGAGATGCATTGACCATTCCGTCGGATACAAAGCATCAAACAATTGCATAAAAGTTAAAACCGCATTATTCATTAATGTGCCCATCTCCATAAAGAAAAGAAAAAAAAAAGCGAACCAGTGTTTCATTATGATAAACTAGTTCGGATGGTTCAAAGGTCATTTTATTGATTCCGCTGACTTGATTATATTTTTGTGTATTATTTAAAAACCGAGATTTAATTAAATTGTATACAAATAAATTAACAAATTATTTGATAAATTTTTTATTCATTTATTATAATATTTAATAAGTATTTCTCATTTATATCATTAAGAAATGGTCAACTGGAAAATTACAGTTTCGTGTTATGCAGAAAAACGGTTTTCAGGCGGAGCTTTATCGCTATTAAAGCCACTGAATAATTATCTGGTAACTGTTATAATTGGCTTAAATGGAAATTAATTAAATATATAAAAAATAATAATAGATATTAACTCTTGTTAAATTTTTCTCAAAATCAAATATTTATAATTCAAATTAATATTGAAATAAGCATTGACTTTAACGTTAGAAAAATGCAAATACAAAATTATGAATTGAATTTATGAGTTAAATATCAATTAATGAAATGACTGACTGTATGGATCACAATGTACTAAGCGCTTGCACTCAAATAAATATGGAACGTAATCTATTCTTAAATTAGTGAAATAATTGGCTTTAATTCTAATTTCAAGCCATGTATAGCCAATTGATAACGAGTTGTATTCAATATTTATTTGAAACATTACTGTTAAGGCATTAATCATTTGAATTACGTAATGCTTTGTGTTTTAATATCGCACTTTAATTTAACCGTCGGAAAAATATCAATTGGCAAAATATCATATAATATTTAATATTTACATTATGTCTCTTTAACGCGTTCCATCCTAAATTCTGTCTGCTTTTAGTCTGCTGCAGGAATTTGGACTAGATTGTATAATAAACTTTTATTTCTATTTTTTAAAATAAAATACATAAAAACTTCACAAAGCGCGCTTATAAAAATTTTTAAACGTTAAATATATTTAATAACATTAAAATAAGTATTGATCCCTGAAGTGTTTTCACATGCTGTGCCTACTGTTAAAGTAAGATATTTCACATCAAAATTCCAGCGATTTTATATACTTAGATTGATAGTAGAAACTGTATATGTGATATTGTACATAAAGAATTGAAAAAAATTCTTAAACTTTACTGCGATATATTATTACCGATTTTAATATACTAAACGTTCTCCAACCAATATGACCAAATTGATATTTGTCTAGCACAACCAATATGACCGAATTTCTTCCGACTTTATGATAAGTTGAAAAACATCCGTCCATGAGGGAAAACCTTCTTTTTATGAAAACAAAAACAAACTGGTATAAAAACCTTCGTATTTTCGTCTTGTATTGATTTTCAGATTAAAGTTATAGATGACAAATACTTCTATTTTCAACAGAAATCTTTTACTTAAATTTCTTACATGCGTATTTAAATGAATACATTAAATGTCATTAGTAGCGATCTGAATTCATCTTTTATTTTAACATTTATTTATTTTAATAAAATTATTAACAGCATCTTCAAACAAGATGATTGGTTAGATGATTTTGTGTAAAGATTGAGTATTTGTTATCATTCTTATTTTGTTTTCTTAAGGAAAAAAAAAGCCGCAAGAGACTGCATAAACACACAGGACAGGATATCTTAAAAAAGTCGGTGAACATAACTAAATGTAAATTTACTTTGGGCATGATTTTTTTATAGTTTCTTTGTACGAACTAAGGAAAAAAATATTGAAAACCCCATATCAACCATCTTTCTGGCAAGGAAAAAATTTTTTCAAGGCGTATCGATATTTCTTGTTTACTGATTTTTTTTTTAGCTATTGCTTCGAAAAAATATTTCCGAAAGCAACTATGTTTTTAATTTTAGTCGTAAATAGCGGTTTGATGACGAGATATTAAATTCATTTATTTTTTAAAAAAATATTTTCTACCTTAAAATTTGGCTGTCTCAATTCAAATCTGCAAGTAAGCTGTGGCGAGTGCAGAAAAAGGACCAAGGAAAATAAATAAAATGCCTCTACCTTTTGAATTCAAAATGTTATTTGTTTTATTGAATATTGTCAACATATTTGTCAAAGTGACCGAACAAACAATAAGCCTTACTTAGAAAAACCGTTTATTTTTTTGTTAAGAAAAACTGTTGTATAGAAAAATTGTTGTGTATGGTGAAAATACTGAAATGATCTTTGAAAAATGATCATGTATATGCTATTGAGAGAAGTGGCATTTTGACTGTAAGCTTGTCAGTTGACTATACTCCTCTCCAAACGTTTTGCAACATCATCAGTCCAGAGCTGCTCAGAAATTGGAATTATTTTTTCTTTTTTTATTCAAACGTTAAATAAATAACAACAATTTTATAACATGTGATTAACGATTCTACTTTAATACAAAAGTTTGTCAAATGATGTAACTGTAAACAAAATTTACACAAATTAATATAAAAGTGGCACACCAGTCAAAAGTTTTGCAACATCTGAATTTACTTGCAAAAGTCTTGCAACATGTGATTCTAAATGCCAACTTACCTTTAAATTAATGGAATCTATCTATCATGTAAATTAGTCTACATTGCTTTGCTTCATTTTTCACTTTATTTACCATCATTAATCGTATAACAAGAAGCGTTGCTGTACACCTCCTAAAACAAATAATGGAGGGGAAAATTCGGCCAGTTTCATATGAAATTCGAAAATTAATCGTTAGTAGGCATACTAAAGGACTTAAAAACAATGAGATAAGCAAGCAACTCGGCATCCATCGTTTCACTTAGGACGAATTTAAAAATACATATCAAGAAAGTGGAAGTGTTGCCGTTCGCCCAAAATGCGGTCGTCCAATGAAAACTACCAAGTCAGAAGATAGCGTCTTGCGAAGAATGTTGAAATTGCTCAAGAAAATGCACAGTACAACAAATTGCTACCAACTGGAGCAGTCATCATTAACAAAAAAGTCTCCGTTAATACAACAACCAAGCGCCTCTAACAACATGGGTTATTCTTTCTACCGTTCCAAGTAAAACCATTTTAGACTTGGTGCAAGGAGCATCAACAGTGGTCTTCTGACAAGTGGAAAACCGTTATATTCAGCGATGAATCACGTTTTTGCTTATTCAACGATGGAAAGACAAATGTATTACGTAAGAAAACAGAGGCTTACCACCCTGCATGCTTAACAGAACTGTCAAATTTGCTCTTGGCTCCTGGTTTTTGGATCATTTTGTGCCAAAGTAACAGGTAGCCTTATGGTTATTGAAAAGTCCATTAACGAAGACTGTTACATCAATATCCTTGAAGATCAGCTGGTCCCAACAGCTCAGTTTTACTTCCCGAATGGACAGTTCACTTTCCAGCAAGACAAAGCTCCAGCACATACTGCCAAGAAAACTACCCAGTGGTTTGAAGAACAAGGGATTAAAGTTTTACCATGGCTAGGAAACTCACCTGACCTTTATCCAATTGAGAATATTTCGGGAAAAATGAAAAAAACGAGTGCGTCAGTTAGGACTCAGAGCTAGAAGCTGCTGTGCACCAAGCTTGGCAAGAAATTGACCCACGCGAATGTCGGGCGGTAGTGAATAGTGTACCCAGACGAATCAAAGCAGTTATTAAACAAAAAGGTGAAGCTAAACCTTATTAATCAACCATGTTGCAAGACTTTTCCAAGTAAATACAGATGTTGCAAAACTTTTGACAGGTGTGCAACTTTTATTTTAATTTGGGTAAATTTTGTTTACAGTTACATCATTGATCACAACTCAAATTTTTGTATTAAAGCAAAATCATTAATCACATGTTATAAAATTGTTATTTATTTAAGGTTTGAATAAAAAAAGAAAAAAATTCAAATTTGTGAGCAGCTCTGAACTGATGATGTTGCAAAACTTTTGGGAAGGAGTGTAGAATTTGAAAATTTAACTTTAAAATAATAACAAAAATCGATAAAAGCAATCAAAAATTAGCAAAATATTTCAAAAATTTGAGTTGAAAAATTATATTTGGTTTCAAAAGATTTCCGACAACAATTTTATCTGCAATTGCAGCTCAAAATGCTTTGGATCAGATTCTACTCTTCGGAGGCGCTTTATTGAAATTTAGGCAAGGTGGTTCGATAAACTGCGAAATTAGACAAAATTGAATTGGATCAATAAAATTCAGCCAATATCTGACATTCCTCCAAAATAGTTTTATTTATTTTGAACTTATTATAGGTGTGCATGATGAAATAATAAATAGCAGGAAATTTCTGTTTTGAATATATGGACTAGTCAAAAATATCAATTTATAAATCTTAATACAGAATTTTTTAAGTGTTTTACATAAGAGTATTAAAAAAAAAAAAAGCTAAGCAGTTTTGACTTTTGAAATGACATGACAGACTACCGCACACACAAATCGAAGAAGTCTTGCCACTGTGATAATGGCTTTTCGTACAATAACGATAATCGCGCTGCGTCCTAGAGTTTCTGTAAAATATTCGAGAAACGTCAGCTGTTTTTGTCACTCTAAACACAGTTTATGAACAACGAACTTAAGAAGAAAACTCGCATTTCATCGTATTGCGATGGTTTGCTTTTTATTTCTAGCAGAATTTTCACAGCAAAGCTTTCCGCTTTTTTTTTTCCCCCCCTTCATTGCTGGCCTCTCCTCCCCCCCCCCCTCCTTCCATTTCTTAAGAAAGGAAGTGAAGTCGTTTGAGAAAAAATGCGTGAGAGGAATCGGAGCGAAGGAATGCGTCACACGTCGCCAGAGAGGCTCCAAAAGCGTCACGAAGCGACCGTCGGATCGAGCGCCACCTCACTTCGGAAAATGGGAACGAAAGCGGCCGAGCCATTGTTGCCATTAATGCGCATCCAACCACCGATATGGCCACCGGTCGCCATGGCAACGGACGGCTCTTCGTTGGTCCGCAAAGGGAGGGGGGGGGGGGAAGAATCGGCTAGAAGCCACCAAAAGCGGGAGAGGCGAGCGGAGGCGCCTTCTTTCCGTTACAAAGGCGCGGCGACACCCGCGACAAACGGAGCCACGACCTCGCATTGTACTCCAATAAAAAGACAAATAATTCCAATAAATTAAGGGACGGGGAAGGAAGAGCGCACGAGGCATCTCTTCACGACGAAGGGCAAGAGATCACGAAAGAATACGCTCTCAACCCGAATTTCCTTCTTCCATTGCCAAGTGTACAGCAAAAGAGTGGCTCCCATCCCCAATCGTCGGGCGAGGAAGTTTTACACCGACGCCTCTAATTGCCATCTCAGCATCAGACAATGCCGTCGTCAAGCGGCTTCCTGTCGAGGGCTTGCGAAATGTCGAAATTGTTGACATAATGAACGATATAAGAATGCCACAACTTTTCATACACATATATGCAATTATTGCGAAGTTCATTCGTGTCACCGATGATGAATCATGAGTATTTGAAAGTGACGGAATTACAACAGCTCTTGGTTATAAAGCTTTCAAATAAAACTGAAAATTAACAAAAGCTTTCATACATCCAAAAAGTCTCGAGTAAATTCTTAAGATGCAAGCGCGCCTTCTTGATGAACTTACAAGAACTACAGCAAGGCTGATTATTAAAAGTTATCTTTAAAAATGACAGCAAACCTTTTAGTAATGGATAAAAAGCCTGTGAAAATGTTTACATTAAATTCTATAACATACACAATAACAAAACGGATGCGCTTGAAATCGCCGTTTGAAGACAAGTATCACCGGAGACAGCCTTTTCTGAAAACACTGAGTGACTACTTTATTAAAGACACCACACTAATAACAAGCTGCTCCACCTCTATCTCTGACCGCCATGATTCTTCTTGAAACGCTTCCACAGGAATATTTAGACCTGTTGACCTAACAGTAGCTCTAAATTTGTTCAAATTGGATGGCGGCGTTCAACCTTTCCCCATCGCGTTCCCATAAATGCTATATCGGGTTGAAATCAGGAGACTGAACCGGTCTATGAAGAACGTGGAAGTCACAAGTCCGGCATGGTGATAGAATGCATTGTCTTGGTGAAAGTAGCAATCTGCTTCGCGAAATACTGTAGCCATACAGTATGAATTCGTTTCTGAATTAAAGGATCTTTCTATTACTATCAGGAAACAAGTGTAGCCAGGAGAAAATTCTCTCGACTTTATGGTTGTCATTTGACAAGACGGGTCATGTTGATCCGTGCTGCTTGCGCTATACTCTCGTTATCAGCATAGTGGAGAAGGAACCGAGACTCGTTGGACCAAGCTACTTTTTCCCACTCTCATGAAGTATTAAATACTCCTTAGTTCATAGCATTTTTACTGTGGCTGTCTCCTAAAAGATCTCCTGTTGTTATAACCAATCAGGGACAAAGTTCGACGTTTTGTGTTTTTAGAAAAAATGTGTATCTGTTTCATACCGAGCTATAATCTGCCGTGTTTTGCCTTTCTGTTGCAGTAGACGATTACCTGTTACCTCTTTCATCCACAAACCTTTTCCGACCACATTTGAGCTTATCGCTTGAAGCTGCATTGCAGAACTACCATTCTCAATTACTGTAATTGAGTTTCCTCAACCACAATAATGACTGTTAGCTCATTCTCAATGAGAAAATTGCTAATGTAAATCTTTTAAAACATAAGCAGCGTCAATAATGTATCTTTCGTGCTCTTTTTTTTTTTCGCATTCTGCCGAAGATACTTAAAGACAGTCTCCCGCTAAATTTTTTTTTAAACGTTTATCATGTTAATGTGATTGTTTTTCGTTTTTAAAGGAAAAACTTTAGTTTAAAATCAATAAAATCATTTGAATGCCCTCACTGATTCTTCTAAGATCTACAATGGTTCAGATACGATATCCAATCATAATACGAGAAAGGTCAACAATTAAGGTTGCAAGGACCTCTCACGGATATAATACGCGGGTCATACGAGAATTAATGAGCAACATTTTTTTTTTATAAATCAGAATTTATTAATACAGAAAGACCATGAGTATCATCATAACTTACGACTGTTTTCACTTTTAACACAGTCTCAATCATATTGCAAGCAGTTTTCCCACCGCTATGGAAGCAAGAAAATTACATTGTGGTAGAACTCCGATCCAAATGTATCCAAATGTCCGAAGACACAGACGCACTGTTTTCCGAATGTGCTCCATCGTCTCATAACAATAGCCTCGCATCTGTTGCTTCACAAAACCGAATAGATGATAGACGGAGGGTGCCAGGTCAGGATTGCAGGTGGTGAGGAAAAACTTCCACGTTTGTTCAATATTTTTCCATGCTGCAACGGGTAGAGTGGGGCCGACCTTTGTCATGCTGCAGAGTTGGCAGAGTTGTAAACTGTTTGAACTTAATGAGCAGCAGCTTGCTTTGCTCAAGTTCAAGAAATTCAACTAGAATGCACCTTTTGTTGGGCGAGCGCTTCGAAGCTAATCTTGGATGCTCGTGTTTTCTTCTTTAAAATGTTTAAGCATGCACCAACACCGCTAGCGACTTCTCAAAATGCATGGTGGGGATCTCTTCTTTTAACGAATAAATCAACGGCAGTACGCTGACGAAACGAAACATCTATGTCAGCCATTTTGTATCCACTGCCTACAGATTAAGATGATGCATTAAGTTTTACTAAATCGATAAATTCTGATATGTAAAAAAATGTTACTCATTAATTGTAATATGACTCCGTATAATGTGACCAGTGCTTTGCTGTAAAGCCATTATTTGGGCCTCATGTCCGTCATACACTTATAAGTGATGGAGGTGCTTTCGAAATCATAGTCAAATGTTAAAATGCGACGGCCAAGCACTTCCACCACAGATTTCAATATTCGGACCATTAAAGAGTTACCTGGGTAGCTGACGACGAATAAGTTGATGTCGTAGCTTCGGGCACTTGACACTGACCTTGTCAATGTTGGCATAGATGCCTTGGCCTATCGTTGGAACAAATGTTTAGACAATGTAGAAAAATAATTTGTACAAAGGCCATATTAATGTTTATATGTACAAGTTGAATAAATTTACGCAACGAGAGGTCTTGTAACCTTACTTATTGAACCACCCTCATATTTCAAACTGTTTTCGCTGTAATGACACTATTCATCATATTAACAACTCCAACAATTCCTCCAAAGTGGTAACTATTAGCCTTTCGTAAGGACGACTGCAAGGGAAAAGCAACGCAGCGGATGCATTCCAATGCACATTAATCCTAAGGGCAAATGCAATCTTTATGGCGGCTTAATACCGGCGAGCTTGTAATGAACGAAGCGTGCACAGTTATGATGAGTCTGTTAATACGCATACTCGTTTGTTAACAATTCCACTTGCTCGTGCCTCGTGTCAACGCCAGTGACGTCAAATAACGAATAGTATACACGCGAATTAAAAAGAACGGTGCATCGATTCACATTCTCCATAAAACCAACAGCCCTTCACCGAAGAAAAATAATTAATCCCAGCAACTTTAAAGGGCGCTACAATTATTATTATTATTCTCCTTATTGCTATTATTCGCGACGAGGAGAGGAGCATTCCTGACGGAAGCAACACTTTTCGACGGAATAGTCGTTAAAGCAAGCTGGAAAAGAGTTCAAATTAGAATTCAAATCATCAGTGGAATGGAGTAGTATCCATTTCAAAACTGCATGGAATTTTGTGCACGTTGAAAGAACACTGAATCGTCGTCATTGGATAGAAAGCTTCGGTCTAAAAAGAGAATAAAATAAAATCAAATCCAGAAAGGCCTGGAGCAAATTGAATGGCGTAGACGAATAAAATCGACATTTCGAACGATACGGCAAAAGCCCACTGGGGATAGAAGGTCGACCAAGAGTGACAGGACGCCCAACACCCTAAGGTTTAAAGGTTACGAACAAACACCACATATGAATTATTCGATTAAAGTGCTAAACTAAAATTCATAAAATTTCTAATAAGGAACTGACATTCACGTTCGATCAAGCAATTTTTATTCAATTAGTCTGCTGGACTAGAAGTTTTATATCCTAAATAATCATATACACTTTTGGAAGTGTGGATTTTGCACTTAAATCTGCCAGTATCATAAGCAATGATAAAAAACCATAAAACAAAGACTCAGGTCTTTCGCCATTTGGAAAAAAAAAATCACAAATCCTGAATAACTCGATTATTTTCCATTCTAATAATAAATAATGTAAATATCCAGCGTCTAGAAAGTCACAGCAGAAAGTTTGACGGGAAAGAAGGCAATAATTACATGGTGTTGGTGTTTCCTCGGTAACCTCCATTAAGACTTTATAAATAGCGGTCTCAAGAGTTGGAGTACACAAGCCTGCAGCGACCTTAATTTTTCAGGGCGTGGCCAAAATTCACATTTGGAAACATGCTAAAAGGCAAAGACATACCGTGGAAAACGGTTGCTCTGTCACCGTAACCTATAAATCGTCAACTTTATTTCACTGCCACTTTTAATTTGCTTGTGTCATGGAAATGTCACTCAGACACCGGTAACAGCAGTTTCCTGTCTTATATTGGTTTAACTTAAGCTTGATCTTTCCCAATATAATATTCAAAAGCAGAAAATTCACTCTCCGGTTCAAGTTACCTATATTTTAAGAGTTTGCTTTATATTTTTTTAAATAGAACAATTACATATCTGAAACACTTCTATAAAATGAGAAGAGAAGCCTTCTAAAAGATCAAGGTCAAAATAGGACAAATGGATTTTTTTTTTCTAGAGGATGAAGTAATT
Organism: Rhysida immarginata; assembly: GCA_023313115.1. Lineage (NCBI taxonomy): Eukaryota > Metazoa > Arthropoda > Chilopoda > Scolopendromorpha > Scolopendridae > Rhysida > Rhysida immarginata. The sequence goes on from JAHWFO010032172.1 coordinate 1,056,061, forward strand.
GTGACCAAGTTGTAATGGCTTTTTAAGACTTAACAAATATCAAACATCAAAATAGAACACACTACAATGGAGGTTCACGATTTTGAAAAGAAAATTATAATTAATAGAAAGGTGTATTCCAAATAAACTTGTGAACGTTCTGATGGATCTTTTTTTTTTTATGCTCGATTTAAAACTTTCTGAACATTAAAAACCTGTATCTTATCTCCTTTCCTTCCTACTACCAGAATTACTGATATATTAAACTTATATTAAAATTTCAAAGTTATCCATAAGTTGTTGGGATTAGGGGGTCATAATCTCAATATCCTAAACATGTTCTCTTAAAACGAAATAGAAACCATGAAAATAGTGGCGCCATCTGTTATAAAAAATTCAATATTTTTTATATTTGAAATATATGGTGCCACTAGTTTCATTTGGGACTCTGTATCAACTCATGATAATTAGCATATGCTCTCAGATTTTTTTTTATAAAAATCATAGTTATTGATTCAATTTAAAAGCGGTTTGCAAGTTTCTCTTCTTATTCCCTACAGAATTTTTTTCTACATTGAATTAATGCAGTTGATAGTTTCAACATCGTGATCTGAATCGTGTATTTTTTTATAAGAAAAATAAACGATGCCATCCCTTTAAAGTCCATATCTCAGCTGACAATAAATGGCGTTCACGATTGATAGCTAGTAATTTAGGATCCGTAGCACCACCATCGCTTACTATATTTTTCCATTTTTTTTTTTTTTTTTTTTTTACTTATTTTGAACTCTAGTCTAACGCTATTTATGTTTTGACCTTATGCAATGTACTTGATTACATTATGGTGATTATGCTCCATTATTAATGTTAAACGCTATCTCAAATTTAAGGTTGGCTTCAATGATACATTTATGCAGTAAATGACATCATACGCTGCGGGAAACGTCATTTTCTGCAAACTTCGCTGCAATAATTTGTAGATTCAGCACATGTATAATATACAGTTTCCTTTTCTTCCTAATGTGACATTATACAGAATCGACGCTTTTTTCTACGTTTCTCATCGTGAACACAGAATTGTTCATCAATTCCACATGCACTGCTGGAAACAATAAGACCCTCCAGCTATTTTCCAATTTAATCAATATTTGTAGTGTTTATTCAGCATATCACGAATTTCTCTCATTTTTAAAAGAATATACAATGCTTTATGGAAAAACTAAAAACGCAACACTGAAAATTAATGAGTTCTGTAATATTCAATTCACTTAACTCGAAAAAATTTTAGGACCACAAAAAAAGAGAACTTAAGAAAAATAACTTTTTTTAACAATTAATATTTTGTTGGCTTTCCTTTCAATTCGATCGCATCACATAAACGGTTTGTCATTCTGTTGATATTTCATTCCATGCATCCATGAAACAGCTTCTTTTAGAAGTTGAACTGAGTTATACTGCGTTTCGTTTACGTAAACAGCCCTAACGAAATCTCCTCATACATTTTCTATTGGATTTAAGTCAGGACTGTTCGCTAGCCACTGTAAAAGATCGATGGTTTGCTCTGTGAACCACTGCATAGTTGTTGATGCCATGTGAATGGGGGCGTTGTCTTGCTGGAATGTAACTCAGGATCATTTAATTCATCTCTAAATGGAAGTAAGTAGTTGCCTAAGGTGTCCTAATAGTTTATCAATCTTGGCTACACGACAGCAACTGATGATTGTCCTTTTGATGAATACGCGCACCAAATCATCACGTCACCATCTTGGACAGGACGGGATAAACATTTAAGTCATGATAAAAATATAAATTTCAGGGAAAAACAAAAAGAAAAACTCACTATTTGCAAGAACCTGAAATAAATATTGCGGGAAATTAATGTGGATATCTAAACAAATAGGATTAGGTCGTATTTTTCTTTTTATTATTTACTTTTTGTTATGGTTAAAGAGTCAATTATTTCTTGTACTATATTTAAGTCATGCCAATAATTATGTACACCGTCCGGACCGGGAAGTTTAAACTTTTTTTTCGTTATTGATTGTCATATGATTCCAGTTTAATTTCCATGGTTGACTATATCACAATAATTGATGCTGAAATAAAGGAATCAACAGTGATACGGCAAAACTAATTTATTAGCCTGACGCGTTCCAGCATTACGCAATCATCGAGGCAATAGTCTACAGCCCGATTCCATTTGTCATTATTTCCAATGTGCTGTCTTACAAACTGCACTTTACCTTTTTTAGCACTCATTTTTACGTACACATGATTGTCAGATGAGTGTAACACGTTTCTTGTTGTTCTGGATGTTACGACTTTTCACAATCATGGTATGCTTTAATTTGACCTCTCTCTTCAGGCGTTAATGATCTACCTCTCCTCATGGCACCAGCAATTCTTATAAACCACGAAGATGAAAATAGTTGCTTAAAAAATTGCAAATTAGTCTGTATCATTTGTGGGTAGATAGGTTAGAAATTCAGGAAAAGCTCATTGGACAAATGGAGGGGTGATCCTATAATTTTTCCCAGCCTAAATGTATTGGAAATTTCAGAACTCATTACTTTTTAGGGCTACAGAATTTGTTTTTCCATAAAGAGTATAATCCTATAAGGACATCGATGATACGCTAAATAACACAGTAAATACTGATTCGGTTGGAAAATAATTGGTGGTCCTTTAATTATTTCCAGCACTGTATGTAGTCGTCTATCATATTTTGATGATTACATTATTTATTTGCTAGAAGTGAAATCGACACAAATCCAGCGAAAAATGCCTTCCGCCATGATTTATAGCAAGTTGCAGGATTAATGTTATGCATTAACAGTTTTATTACGGAAAATCTGCAGTTATTGCTGCTTCACTCAAAATCACTGTCCGATAAAGATCGCGCTGCTAAAGCTACTGACTGCGTCCAGAAAAATTGTACATATGAATGCTAACAGTTAGGCTAGTGTGATAAAATTTACAGAAAATGTATAAGAAACCTTAATTGTTCTGAAGTTTCAAAACATATTAGCAAAAAAACTAAAGGGTCCTGGAAATGTATCATAACTATAAATATGTATATCATAAATGATAATGAGTATGAATGAAATAAGATAGCGGTCAAATTAATAAGTAGACTTCAGTCGAAAATTCTGCTCAAAACTAAAGGAAGGGTAAATTATTAACTACTTCCGTTATATTTAATACGCAGGAAAAATCGCTGTCTTACTAAATTGCCTTACTGAATTCTAAACTCCGCAGTTAAAATGAGGCAAATAAATAAATAAAACGTATGTTCTCGTTATTACTGGTCCGGCATCATTCTAACTTCCTCTCTCTCTTTTTACGTATTCATAAACGCAAGCTCTGTAAGATTAGACGCGAGCAAATTTTGCAGGGAGGGGAAAAGGATTTAAAACCTTGATATTCTTTTCCGGATTAAGAAAAAAAACAGCTCAGCACTTACTTTGTCATGTAAACATTACTTTTTTTATAATATTTTTAAGTTAATTGCACGAATGAATAATTTCACACCCCCTGCCACTGCTGCTAACATTTATCACTAGATTCGGATTTCGGGACCAAGTAATTTTCATAGTTATAAACATGAATTAACAGAAATTAAAGTTAAATATCCCTGCACGTGAGTAAGAAATCAATTGAGTGATAGCTTGTAGTGTGATCGTACAGACACAAAATGGAAGAAAGTCAAATAAGGATACTTTTTAAAAGTTCAAACTTGACCACAGCGCAACAGAGGCAGAGAGAAACATCAATAAAGCATTTGGAGATGTCACAGTAAATTAAAGAATCATTCAGCGACAGTTTCAAAAATTCCAGCGCTATGACCTTTGAAAATGAACCGCATGAGCACTTAGCACCAACCATCAGCAAACTATGAACACTCGGAAGGAACTGACCATCGTCAAACAGTAAGGGATATGGCAAAGTAATTAGGCGCCCACTATTCGACAGTTTCCCACCATTTGTAAGCACTTGTAAAGTCAAGAAGGTTTTAAGTGGGTTTCCCTTAAACAAAACATGAAGACTCGATTGGAGCAGAAACGCGCCATTTTTGAACAGAATAGTGAAATGTGACGAAAAATGAATATTGCACCATCATCACCTTGTACTATGAGACTCTTCCTCACTCACTATACTCTACAGACCTCTCGCTACCTGTGCAATTTTTTTTTAAGCAATTGGACCTTTCTTTGGCAGGAAAAAGGTTCAACATTGAAGCAGCCATCAAAACATCTTTTTGGAGTAGATAGAAAGGAAATCATAAAATCTGTGGTTAGTTATATAAGTAAAATTTCGGAAAAAACAAAACGAAAAATCACAAGAAAAATTTTCTTATGTTTTTACGTCTTATATAAGAAGGAAAAATCTAACCACAAAAGAACATCCGAGATATGGAACGCCAAATACGTGTTTCGAAGGCTATGCTTTCATTCTCAACGTCAAGATTGAGACTAATCATAAAATTTTTCTAACAATATGCTGAGAAACTTTGGAGTGCGTTCTATTGCTCCAAATGAGACGAAAATTGTACTACAGATAATTCAATTAATGCGCTTGTCATTCATTAAACAACAAAAAAAAAATAATAATAATAAAAATATTTGTCAATAGGTGGCGCTGGAGCTTGAATATGCTTACATATATTGAGCAGGTTTAGTGTTACATATTATATGTTCGCCTTACTTTTGAATAATGTGCTCTAATCGCAAAACCATATTTTCCACAGCTGAACGTAGTGAGTCAGAATGCTGGCCTTCAGATCTAACCAATGAGTTGTTTTAGATATCATTGGATCTAACACAGATGCAGGTCTAGAGAAAACCCAATAACCAAAAGTTGCACGCGTGCGTGGATGCCATGCTGTATTAAAATGACGGCTGATCACCCGTGCCTCTGTGAAATGCTACCTTAGCTGTACGATCAATGTGGGGAGGTGCGCCATCCTGCATAAAAATGCTCGTGCACAATCCGCCTTCTTATCCAACGAATAAAGCCAATGGTCATGCGCTATAATGCGAATGGTGTTTCACTTGTTCAATATATGCAAATAAATATCAAGTGTTACAGGGCCATCTACTGGTGAATTTGGATATTTTTGATAATGTTTCGAGAACTTTGAATTATATAGTGCTTTCCTCCCTTTTATGGCCATATTTAGCACTTTGGTTACTTTGAGACTCAGGTTTAGGGTTAGAATGAGAAATAGTATTTGAACGTTTCTCTATTGGATAAACAAAAATCACATATTAAGGTTTAACTCTAGGTTGCCCAAGTCGCACTTTTAACCCGAGCTGATGAATACGGCCTTTATTATAGTTTATAGTTATGTATATTATTAGATAAATTTTATGGTTAGTCTCAACCTTGCCATTGAGACTATCCAATTCTGCGGGCCAGGTTACCGTCTCCCATTGGGCTTTCAACCGTGACAACTTGGTTGTCTTTAAGACACTTGAGACAGCTTGGCTGTCCGTGGTGTCTGCGATAGCCCAATTGGTAGAGGCATCGGCCATGATAGTCGAGGTTCCTGGTTCGAATCCGGGTCGCAGCATTTATCCTTCCATTTTTCAATTGAAAAAATCATTACCTATGCTTGGAGACGTATCTCCAGTTAATAATTATTATTATTCCATTCAGAATGAAGTTATAGCATTCGAAATACGTATCTAGCGTTCCATATTTTAGATATTCTTTTATGGCAAGAGGTTTTTTTTCTTATACAGGCAATTCCACGCCACAGTTCAGTCTCATTTATTCACAATTTACGTCTTTTTTTCCTCTGGAACTTTCAGGAGTTTCTTTAGTTCAGAAGACCGCACTGCTAAAAAATTGGCATAAAGTATCTCGAAGGGAGAAAGTGTATAGTTCTAATGGTGCCTACAGTGATTAATAAAAGTCAGTTTCCATAGCGTTAATATTACTTCATACGTAACCATCTGATAATAAGATATCGTAAAACAACAGTAAGAGACACTTTTGGAAATGTTTAATAGAGCTGATGCTATCCACTGCGCAAAAACCTTTCAAATGTTCATTCATATAGTTTTATAACAAAGTAAGATTAAGAATGCCCTAATTATTTGTGCTCCAAATTTGGCAATGCCAATAGAATTTCTTCAGTTATGTAATTAAAGAAAATAAAAAAGTTCGAAAATAGCGCGCACTGTGTCATCACTGGCGAATAGTCTCCAAACCAATGTCTTCCAAACCAATTCTTATTGATTTATACATTTCAAGAGACGGAGAGGGAGGAGATGAAAGAAAAAACTTTTTTCATTTCTTCAACTCAGTCATTTCTCTCTCACTTTTTTTTGTTGCAAGAAATGGGAGGATCTAAAGAGGAGGGGGGAGGGGATAAGGAAAAGAGTTGACAGGAGATAGAGACGGTAAAAGTTCCATTTTTACGATCCACGTGACCTGGAAAAGAGCTGAAAGCCCTCTAACGGTAGAACAGATTACTAGAAAAGAAACTGACACGGAGAAGGCGGGGACTTCGACAAGGCGGCCGACGCCAAATTTTAATCTCCAAAAATAAGTCTTACAACCGATGACTTTAAATCATGTTTGAAAATACGCAGAACAAGAGCGAAGGAAGGAAAAAAAATCTTTAATGAGAGGAACGTCAGTATCGCACGAACAGGAAAACAGAATAATGGGAATTTTTAAAAAAGAATAAAAACCCCAATTTGAATCTGCAATGAAGATTAAGCTGGCAAAGCGTTCTTCTATTTATAGTTCCTCCCATCCAAGAAAAATCTATAAATCAAATGTGTATGCGTCATTTCTTAAATATGGTATTTTTATAACTTACAGTGTCAATCGATTATAGTGGATATTTTTGTAAAACTGATAAAAAAATAACTGTTAAAGAGAAAAAGAGGTCGGTCATTTAGGAGTAACCAACCGAATCGATTGGCAATGATTTGTCCACTATCAGTCTGGTGACTGAGTGTCAAAAAGGCGATAATATCGTTTATCTTCTTTCGCTCTCTCCAAAGTGGACGATAGTGTCGCAGGGAAGTGTATTTACTGTGATTGATATGTCGCCTGGTATAGCAACAAAATGATTTCGTTAGGGAGACGACAATTTCGATGGTCAACCAATACAGAAGCCTACTTCAAAATGCGACTGATAACATAAGCGGTTAGGCTTTTAATTTGAAATAGAAAAAGCAAAGTCAATAGCAGGCTATATTAGAAGGAGTCTGTCAATAAAACATTACTGTTATATACATTTTTATTTTTTAATAAATCTTATTGAAATATAACACTCGAATCGCAATGACAGAGGAGTTGCAATAGAATTTTATCGTAGGTGTATGAATCGAAGCTTGCGCCCGATTCGAATCGGAGAGAAATACTCGCATACAGAAGTAATGGACGAGAGCCCTAGATATAGTAACATTTCATTGGCATCTACAAATGTCGAGACAAACTCATAAAACTTCAATCCGTGCCCGTCAAACATTTCATTCTGTCTTGTCAAAATCGGATATTTCTACATTGCACGTGGCTGATGGGTTATAAAACGAAAGATAAGCAGATAGAAGGCTTTCAAACCCTTTGATTCAACAACGAATTCACACGAATCGTGAAGTCTACGGTTCGTTTTCAGCACCATTTTGGCACTTCATCGTATACGTGTGTGAAATGGAGTAAAAAACTTCGATGCGACATTTTACGATCCGAAATGATTGTACGGAAATGCGCTTCCTGACGTCAATAAGTCGAGTTCTTTAATTTTCTTACAGTTGAAAAGAAAAAAGAAAAATAAAAGGGAAGATAAAAAAACCATAGAGAAACAGAAACAACAGACGTTTAAAGAAAGGACTACACTTTTTTTTTAGTTCGACACATTAACAGAATTAAAAGGCAAGACACTTCAAAGAAATTTTACAAGAATTGAAACATGCTTTGTTTAATGTGGAAAAAATGAATAAATTAGAGAAAGAAGACAATTTAAAAAGACTGAGAAAAAGGCAAGAACACTTCCTTTACACGATAACAAAGTGATTGTAGAAAAGTATAGACTGTGAACTCAAGATATAATACAGTATTAAAAAACTCAAAACATTCAAGCACAAAAATGGAAACATTAATTACAAATGACAAAAACCAAATGGAAGAGGTGAATAAAAACTTAAAAAGATTGATTAAGGGAAAATTAAAAAAATAAAATTGTAGGAAAATGATGAACAAACTTTCACCGTCGTCACTTAGTGAAAAAGTAGTTGAATTGGAAATTAATTGCCTTTATTAATAACGTCTGAAATTTCCTTTGCGATAATTGCAAGGGTTAATTTCCGAAATCCTGCTTAAGAAATTGACTCCACTAAATTGATTTTCCCGAAGAACGAAGAAGCCCTTGGGCTAATTTCGTCCGTCAAATTCGGCACCGCTCTCCGTCAAAAACTCTGCTTAATGAAATGCGTCTCCACCGTTTCCATCGGGAGAATTTCCGATTCATTTTAAAGTCTACTTTCACTCGTTTTCAAAAGTAAATAAAAACGACGAATCTGACAATGCAACATATGCCATGGGTACACTTGAAATAATCCAAAATGCTGCTTATTCCTTCAGCACAGGCAGCATTTTGCCTTTTTTCAAGTGTACCCATGACTTGTGTGCATTGTTAATGATACGTCAATCGCCTTCTACAGAAGTTTTCCGAAGTTCAGTTTTCATAGCTGAAACTGCGCATTTATATCCACGCATTAACATGACCTCTTTAACGCGGGTGCAGAACAATAAATAAATCATAGAGATGTCATTCTAAACGTAAGTCTGCAGTAAACATTTCCTCTATTCTCATCAAAATAAGTAATTATTATTTCACAAAGCACAGAATAATAATATTATTGCAAATTTAGTTCCTGAACGACGAAAATCAATAGCTTCAACATTCGCCGATGCAACGAGTTAATTTAAATCTATAACCATTTTATTTAAAATTCACTACTCTTATAAAGCACCGATAATACTTGATAAGAACGCTTTAAAGAACCATGGTGCTTCAAAGTTTTCACTTCTAATAGTAATAAAATGCGTAAAGTGCACCAAATAATGTATTTCCATTTAATATGACCCCCCCCCCCTTTTATGACACTATCGAGTTGGTTTCAAATCGACTGCTTTTTCTTTGAGTAAACTTTTAAAGTTTTAGCACCTATTTATTTAAATTCCTCGTCGAATACTAACTCCTCTTTTATAAGTTTACAGTTTTCGTCCAAACGTTATTTACAAAAAGGCCCGGATTATCTTGAGTGTATATCGGCTGTTCTATCGGCAAAGAGCCGGGAGAGCGAGACGAGTCAGGTGAGCCGTGACGAGACGATAACTTCCCCGAGCAGGCGAAGGGTTCGGCGATAATCAACGACGGCCAAGTGTAATAGACGCCGGTTTGAAACAAGGGCTCGCCTCAATTCCTCAACGGAGACGACGAGAAAGGCGTCGCAAATTAACGAAACAATTTTAAATTTAACTCTCTGGATTCGACCATTTTGATTTTAACTCGCGAAACTCGGCTCTCCTTCTCCTCCAATTCACGTCATCCGGCAACACGGGACTGTAATGGCCGCATGCCTGGTTAGTTCCGCGTTCGACGATAACGTTCGACTCGAGTTTATCATTGCAGAATATCATTTGACGAGCACATATCGAAAAACCTCACTATGCTTCCTGTTTATAAATCTAACAAGTCCTCGCAATTCATCTGTTTGATAAATATTTTTATAAAAAAAATCTTCGCCATATGCTGAAACTTGAGAAGTGTTCCTTCGCGCTGGCTCTCGTGTTCTTTCGACTCTCCTGTTCTTTAACATCGGAAGGTGATTTTAAAAAGTTTTCGCAGGCGAACTGTATTTGGACAAATATCAGAAATGAATGAAAACTTAAAAGCACTGTGCTTTTCTTTTCCAACGGTCTAAAAGGAAAGATGGATGGCCTATCTGATAACCCAATCATACAGGTTCTGAATATGCAAATAAGGCCAAATGTAAATTGCAACCATAACAGATAGGAAAAATTTCTAATTGCAAAGTTATAGAGCATGAAATTCTGAACATTTAAAAAAATCATCAAAATCGGATGAACAGTTCACTGGAAAAAAACACCAATTCTCCCATCCTCGTCAGTATCAATTTACAGGCTTAGGCGTCAAAGGTAACGTTAACATCAGAAAAGGATTTTCAAAGAAATAATGTCAACCAAGACATTATAGCCCGGAATAAAAATTCTTATTTTATTTCAGCTTAGGAACTGAAACCAGAATCGAAAGTAAATACATAACTGCAGTATTAAAACAATAATTACAAGTGCGAAATCGGTTTGCAAGAATGCAATTTACATTTGGCATACTTTCCATATTCAGGACCCGTCTGATTTGGTCATCAGATAAGCTATCCACGATTTCCTATTAATCTGCACTGACAGATTTCAGATACCTGTCTTCATTTTGAGGAGGACCAGACTTTGCTAATACCAAATTCTCCATTAGGAAGCACCGGAAGGATGTTTACATAGAGAACTCAAACAGTATAAATTAAGTTAAACTGTGCTCATCCTTGAGAGACACTTGAGGAATTTATCTATTGAAAATAAAGGACGCTAATAATAGGAAAAGCAAAAATGGCAGTAAAGGTCTCGGTTGATCTTTCATAAACTGACTGAACCCCATACAGTTTTTTCCATGCATGTTTCAGTAAAGTTGTTAACGTGGAGGAAATAATTTTTCCTAGAGAAAAGTGACTTTTTTATAATTTCTTGCCAAGAGATTGGACTTATTTAAAACAGGGTCTCCCATCTCTTTAGGCCCGACGGGCTAGTAGCCCCGCCCATTCAGATTTTGCGGGCATCGCATGCAAGGAGTTGATATATTTTCACCTCAACAACCAATAAACTCCTCCTGTGAACCGTTTTGACACTTTGTGTAGGGCGAGATAGCATAACAAGAGAAAACTCGCGGGCCACGGTTAGAGGATCACTGGTTTAAAACATCTGGAATCTATCTAAAATCTGGATTTGAAGTTTCATTCAGCTACTACATTTCAAACGAACATAATTTACATGAAAGTCTCTCTTTTGTAGAATTCATACGGATGAAACAAATGTATTAAATTTCTCATTTACAACGATTACAGCTCAGTTGCATAATGGCCATTACATATAATTGCAACAAGTACAGGGATCTCCTAATGTGTAATTTGGTATTAGCAATGGTCATTAAAGGCAAACCGAACTAATGCAGTGGACTTCGCAATTTAAACAAACTGGCGGATTTTTAAAAACGTTGAGATTTAAGTATAATTACCAATTTTGGAAAAAGGAATAAAAAACTGTTGGAAAACATTCTTTTCATTCTAAGAGTCCAAAAGTTTTTTTATCTTAAAAAATTTATTGTTTGAGATTGATTTAAATTTATCTAAAATATATAAACCGGTCCTAAGGTTTCTTCCTAAATTTAAAGAATTTAAGAATTGAACATTGAACAAGGAGCATCATAACCAAGAGCAACTTGTTTACGATAGAATTGCATAAGAACAGCGCAACAAATCCATTCACATCACAATTATTATAAAGTGCGTGAATCTTTCTCTTTTTCTGATGTATTTGTTACACATATATCTGTTGCAGCTGACCCTTCCAAACCTAAAACCTTTCATTGGTTTTGTGTGGGCGAAAAAGCCACGGGTGTATTTCAACTGCTGATCCCGGGCGCATCTTCGTACGACCCGCTTTCACCATCGCCTAACTTCGAAATGGACAATTTTTCACGTTGATGTCGGCGTTTCTGAGCGCAAGATTTACGATCTGTGGGAGGGATAGGCGGAGATTAAAGGAAGGGGAGAGAGAGAAAGAGAGAGAGAGAGAGAGAGAGAGAGAGAGAGAGAGAGAGAGAGAGAGAGAGAGAGACTATTGCCGGGTTGCTTCCGTGCTCGGTGCCAGCAGCTGTCTTGCTACGCTCTCCGACGGAATTTATGGCAGTGTTTACTGCCCCGGTCAAAAAGAATTCGATGAAGTGAACTCGAAAATCCCGCTCGACAACCTTTGTTACCTGGCAACGAACGAATGGCCCTCTGGCGTCGACAGCCGTAACAATAATGACCGATTCAGATTGGACGAAAGGGAGAGGGGGCGTCATTAGGCGGTAACATTGGGAATTAAGGAGCGAATATCAGCAGCGCCACCGTCTTAATGGCTACGGACGACGTTGTTGCAGAAAGGTCAGGAATAAGGAAGACGAGTGAAGGAAGAAAGAACCAAAACATTAGGTAATCTTCTTAAAAGGTTTAGAGAGCCGTATATATAAAAAATCGGTTGTCTATAAATCTGCGTTCAATTTTTATATCCAAGAACTACGGTTGGTTGAGTTTCTTGAATTTAAGACCCTTTCCTCGTTGGTTACATAAAAATCTTTTAATCGGAAAATTTGCTCTATATTTTATAGGTTCCGCAACGTATAGAGATCTTTGGACCAGTGCCTTAATTCTCTTTCAAGGCAAAATGTAATTTTAGATTTTTTTCCTCAGCTGAAATAGTTTTTCCGAGTCCTTGGCCAGGAAATAAAACCCGAAAATTTCTGAGTCAGATGGATCAAATTTTTTATCCGTTTCAAGAGGGAAAAACCGGACTATAGTTTTATGCTTACACAAGATATTTTTTTAATAAATAAATGCTTTTATATCCTTAGTAACGTTAAATATCACTATATAAAGGGTGTTTACGAATTCTGTGTGCAAACTTTTAGGGATGGTAGAGAACCTTATTTTGAATATATTTTGCCAATAAACTGGAGGTCGTAGATGAATCCTTGATACATAAAAAGTAGTCAAGCATCATGCATATACCTAATCCTTTAGATTTCTTCTTCTGGGGACATATGAAGTGAGATACTTCTGTTGATTCGGAAGAGGAGCTGGTAGAGCGAATTGTGTCTGGAAGTGATCGTGTAAGAGACACTGCAGAGATTTTTGGCCGTGTCAGAAATTCAATGAGAAGACGCTGTGAGGCGTGCATTGCTGCTCATAGTCAACAGTTTGAACACCTTTTGTAATTTTAGAAACATGTAGTTTTTGGTTATTAAAAACACTCTAATCGTCAGTATTAAGTTTTCTAATTTCTCCTTTTTCTGGAAATACATCAACGAGAGAGACAAAATGTGGAAATCTCAGACACCACTTACAAGTATAATGTTTGACATTTTTTTTATCTACCAAGGATTCATTTGCGACCCCCAGTTTATTGGCAAAATATGTTAAAAATAAGATCTTATATCATCTCTAAAAGTTTGTACACAAAGTTCGCAAACATCCTGTAGACTATGAAGGTTTTGAATATTAAAATTTCTTTTATATGAACGCAACCGTAATAATACGAGGATTAATCTTTGCTAAAATCATACGATCAAGTTGAGCCATTCCTGGAGAAGAGGCATATCAATGTTGTTCATATTCTCAGATCTTTATCTGTAAGTTTACTTTTCTCAATTAAAAATTTGAGATTTTAATGCTCCAATTCCCGCGCATTGTCTTCAAAAGACCCTTTTAATTCTATGTTAATATAGTACAATTAAGTGAGATTTTAATTAAGTAAATCTGCTAATAGGTTAATTTGAAATTAATTAATTAATTACAATCAAATTAAATGTAAAATTAGATTTTGCCGTTAGTTAAAAAAGAAACATTAATGATTAATATTAAGTAATTAGTTTTAGTTTTAACTTTTAATACTGCATTTAAATACGGCATTACCCTTTAATTCAACTTCAGCCTAATTTTAAATGAATCAAATACATTTCATTTGAAGGCGGTAGAAAAGGGATAAAAATTACTTCTCTAATGTGGCCAGTTTCTATTACAACAATTTTGTTGCTCTAATTTCCTGTAAACGTTGAATGGACAGCTGCAACGCTTGGCTTCACCTGATAGCACAAGAGCAAGGCAGCGAAGCATCCCATCAAGCGGGGCTTCTTGAAAGGAGAGGACGGTTTGTAATTGAGAATTTAAATCTTTAGCGGTAGCTATTAAAATTAAATTGCTATAAAGTAATTTAGACATCGCTTAAAGAGTACTGTAGAGTAATTTAACAGAAGCTCTATGAAAATAAATATCAGCGATATTGAAATTTCGATATCTAATTGTGTTATCTCTCATGAGATATCAACATAGGCTATATGAATAGATGCGAAATTTCATGCTGAGTTCTTTAAAATCCTTATTGTATTTATGATGAAAAACAGGAAAGAAAATTCCGCAGCCTGGATTCATGACCATGAAAGCGAACCGCTATTTACATGACCTTAGGGCTTGGTTGGAGCAGTTTACAAAGGTTCCTGTTTCGAATCCAGGCTGCGGAATTTTCTTTCCTATTTTTTCATGATTAATTTGAACAGCTGAGGTTGGCGTACAATTAAAACCCTCACTGACCATCTAATGATTTATTCTTTATTGTATTTGTTTTCCGTATATCTTTAGAGATATCAGGTATAAATCGAAATGCTGTCATAGTCTATATCTCTAAAACGGTAAATCTCAGAGTTCGGACTTGTATCAATCAATTGTATATTGAGTACTAAGTAAAATATCATAACCAGTGGACTCGACTAAAAATCAAGAATTTTATAGAATTTATAATATCAAATTTTTTTATTTCGGTGATGATAAGGCTTACCGAGATCACTTTGCTATTATCTATACTTTGTTTATCGCCAATCGACCCCACAATTTACCTGAGGCAGATTTTCTTTTGTTAAGGTTCACAGATAAGAGTTCACGAATTAACCTCCGATCGGGCCCGAGACAAAAATTTGCTATGAACATAATCGGAAATTTAACATGAAATAAATAATTACAGTAATTATTAGAAACGTAATTGACTGATACCAAATAAATTGTCTATTTAATTTATTTAATTAGCCAATTAGGGTATCGAGTTATCATTTAATATAAGAACGAATATTTTGTCATCTTAAATATGTTAGCAGCACTATGAAAAGAAAAGGGCAAATAAAAAGTGCGATGAATTCAAAACGTAAGAAAATGAAAACTTTTTGACATATCAAAATGTGGATTGCATGTTCGTAATTAGCGCGAAATTTAAATTTCCCCACTGTGCACACAATCATCTTCTCGCTAGTTTTATATGAATTTACAATTGTGTACCATAAATGTTCAGAACGTTTATTAGCAGCAAAAATAGGAATGACTTCAGTATTTTCCAAAATAGCACTTTAGTAGAATTGTTTAGCAATTTTTCAGAATCTTTTCCTTATTTACACATTATTCAAGTAAATATTTGGCTAGAAATTGAGGCTTGATTCCGTGTACTCACAACTCCAAAATAATGAGCCGAAGATTGCCGATGCAGTGCCAGTTGATTCGTGTCATATTTTATGCAGGAGACCACCTTCGCAAAAAAATCAACGAAATATCCCCTAATTCAAAAGCAAAACCCATTAAACATCAACTTTTTAACGAGCATTTCTTTATCGCGGTGGAACAATTCAGAAATGAAAATCTAAAATAAGTGGGTCTTGTTTTTTTTTAAATATATAAATTACTTTAAAAGTACTCCGCCTTGACATTGATCATATGCTGTCAGACTCAAAAACTGGTCAAAACTGTCAATACGTCTGCAATCAGATTGACGGAATGAAATGGTGCAAATCGGCCATCAACAATTCTCGAGTCTTACCTTCCTTATAAAAATGAATAATTTATCTAAAAAAAAAAAAAAGACGGAAAAGCAAAAAAGATGAAGTAAAGGACGCGAGCGAGCAAAAGGGAACAGATAGGAGGGTGGATGGGGAAAAAAGAGGAAACAAAAAAGGAGGAGCATCTTTAATATTTATAGCCCTCGGAGCCGGCAAAATGTTACCATGGCAACCGCCTCCCTCCTAATCTCAACGCATCTTTTATCTTCTTACACTTTTCAAAATGAAGACAAATTCGAGCCATTCTATTTCTTTTTCATATTATATACTTCTACTTCTTGAAATATATTTACATTTTCTAAAGAAGAACACGAAGGCCTTTTATTGACATTTTTATTTTTTTTTCTTTATTCCAAAAAAAAAATACCCTGTAAACTATAAATTACTCGAACTTAAGCTATCATTACTATGCTAAATTTTACATTACGGATTGGAGACTGTAAATAAAACCAAAACTAAAGACATTTAAAATGATGAATTACAACTATCCGTGTATTAAACAAGTTAAAAAAATAAGATTCAGAAACTCAGTCACCGAAATAACAAGATAAATAAGATCATGATGCGGTTTCTTGCTGATTCTTGAAATTTAAGAGAAAATTTTTTTTGACTAAAATGTTCTCAGTAATACGAAATAAGCCAGCATTGTAAAGCAGTTTAAAAACAATAAATTCGGTGATTTGCCTGATTCGATATAAATTATTAGAAAGAGAAAAAACTATTTTACTTCATTATTACAGTCTTGAAACCCTTGCCTAAACGAAGACGACATTGAAGGAAAAATAGGTAATAACTGATTCTCATCTTAGGTATTCCAATAGAATATTTGCATTTTAGTCTTAAGAACACAATAAGAAAAAGTAGTCGCCAGTGAAAAAAGGAAACCTTAACGCCATTCTTCTCCTCGACGACTTCCGAGTTTATTATATAGATGTAGCATGAATGAAAACATGAAAAATTAAAATTGTGATTTGGCCCAGTTTAGCTATTTTGTTTGTAAGGAATGTTTCCTTTAGATCAGAGTTTCTGAAGTTTTTTTCCTTCAGTTTGTAGGATCTCTCGAACTTGTGTAAGATACTTGTAAATTGTAGCAGTCATCCAATTTTGAAGATCGAGAGAGAGAGAGAGAGAGAGAGAGAGAGAGAGAGAGAGAGAGAGAGAGAGAGAGAGAGAAGCTATCTGCGACAGAGAGAGAAGCTATCAGCCAATGAAATAATTTCATTTTATATTTGAAATGTAAAAGTAAGCATAATTTAAGGCATAATATAATGACGATAATATCGATTTCATACTAACAAATGAATGACCAATGGTTTTAGGATTTTGATCGCATTCAATACAAGTAAACTAGTTTTAATCGTATTTATAATCACATACTTATAAAAGCTTGAATTATTCAAAATTTCATGGAAAAGAATGGAAAAAAATATATAAATGCGTGTAATAAAGATGTAACGCGCTTTCATTACTTTAGTCTAAATGCCAAACGACTAGCTTTAATTAATTTCAAAAGATAAAAGTCAATCGATAAACTCATGCGTGAATATAAATTATGAACAGCTTTATGGGGTAGAAGCTGTACGAGATGGTTCAAAATAATTACAAGTTTTCATAGGTTTTTTAATAACTTGCTTTTTTGCTGCACACAAAATGCAATTGTATGTAAGCTTATATCGAAAATGATTCATATGATATGGTCAAAGCGGCCTTTGACTGTACTTCGATGTTTAGGGAGCATAGATTAAATCGGAAGGCAAGTGTGCAGATCTGTTAGAACTGATAATATTCAGTGCCTAGAAATTTATTTCAGAGTGGGGGTAAACGTATCCAGATAAGTGCTGTATTATTTTTTTCTATATTTGGCATCTACGTCATGGTCAAATATAAAAATCGAAAATATGGGACCTAAACGTGTTTAAATCTGACGATGAAGAAAATAACTATTAAATATCATTAAATTTTTGGTCTTTTATGATAGGCGTTTGAAAATTGAGAATTCTATATTTGGATTAGTCGTCAATACCGTGATTTGATTACACATTCTGATTGATATCATGTTCAGTCTTTCTAGTTATTCAATTATTCAAATTATAGTCGATATGAATTTCAAGCCAAAGGATTCTAGGAAGAAATGCTGCTAGGATTAGAATTCGGATAGAATTTTTTAAGTTACTATCCCGAAGAGAGTGGCAAATGCTTTCTGCTTTTTAGCAAATTTATTCACAAAAGGAAAAAGTCTTTTGAAAATTTCAAATATATAATGTACGAGTCCGCATTTTCCATAGAGAATAAATACAAGGACAGATCATGAAATAAAGAGCTATGCTATAGACTAACTTCCTATTTTAGAAAAAAAAAACGCCTGATATAAAATTTGACATCAATTTGACTATAAAAACGAGACATAAAACAAAAAATTGAATTAAATAATTAAAAAAAAACTGATTCTTCTTAATAATAAAAAAGGACTTTTTTAACGAAAATAAAAGTGAAAAAAGACGCAATGGCGCTAACCAAATTTAAATACCAAAAGAAGAGAAATAACTTGATACAGTTTTACGAGTGAAAAGAGAACTTGAAGAAGAAAAGGAAAGAGATGGAGTGAGATGAGGTTTTTACATGAAAAAGTATGTTTGACGATCCTCGGTGAAAGACTCAGAAAAATAACGAGGCGGAGGACTTTTTTTCATTTCGCCTCGTCATCATAACAATAAGAGGCGAAGAGAAAAGATGTCAGGAAGGAATGGGTAGGAGGGTAACTTTCAACAACTCAGTTTATTTAAATATTTTATTTTTCCCTTGCACCCGCAGTAACTGTTACGAGTGGAACAGATAAAAATTGTCGTTTCCGCTGCAGTAAAATGTACCGCACAACAAACATTCTTAGGCACAAAGCCACTTCATCGTGTATTAAATAATAGTCTATTACGACCACAAAGGTAAACAGTACTTATTGTATACAGAGTTTCGCTGTTAAAGATGGGTGTGCTTTAAAATTTCAAAAGATAAAGGATGGGTTACCTTCTATTGAAGAGTCTTGCTTAATTAAACCTGAAGAGAAATGAAAGCAAATTTATTTACAAAAGATAAAGCAACGATGACAGTTTACAGTGTTTTACACCGCCTCCAAAGGACCAATGAAGTTTTCTTCTTTATTTAGTAAAATATCTATTTTCATTTCAAAGTATCACCATCGATTCCTTTTAAGAAAAAAAAAAAAAAAAGGTCAAACAAAGTTTGACCCATATGTCCAGTTTAATTGCTTCTGAATAATTCTTTTCTTAAATGAGACAAGGTATAACTGATGCGCTCAGTTTATGAAAGAAAGAGGAAGAGCAGTTGTGTAACGTCACCGTCGAAGAGATACGTTCACTATACCGACAAAAGAATTGGTGGAGCGAAGCGTGAAAGGGGCAGCGTTCGGTTGTCATAACAACACAAAATTAATTCTGCATAGAACCTTTCCGTTTCCAGCTGTATCCCTGACCACAATGTTCATTTTCTATGTAAATTCTAGCGTGTGGAAATATCCGAGCAACGTCAATTACGCACACAACCTGTGTCATTCCGAACTGAAACCGATGGTCGTTTTGGTGCTGCGTGAGGAAGAGAAGCACTTGCGGAAAAGAGAAACTTCCTGATTTATAAAAACAACGCAGTCTATTCATGCACTAGTATTTTCAAAACAATCTCTTCATATATTAAGCTCTACCATAATAGTTGAAGAATATTTAGTTCGAATCGCTCAAGCAAGAAAAGAAAAAAAAAGTTCTTGTTTTCTTTAATTTACATATTAAATGGCAGTTTTCTCTCAATAATTGTCTTCTCTATTCATGCGTTAAGAAAATAATTATTTTTACTATCAGCATTTGTGAAGCAGACTGCTTCATTATGATTAAAAATTTTTCTGTAATTTTGCTGCTTGTTTTTCCTTGACCTTTTACTTTTCCATCCTAATTTTCAGAAAAAAGTTATTTTCTATAGAGAAATATTGGCTGTCTAGATTTGTATCTCATCTTGAATGTCATTCTTACCTTTATGGAAGGCATCAAAAATAAATCGTTTCTCGTGGGATGTTCATATGCTTTTAATGCGAATGGTGAGTAATTGAAGAACACGAATAGGGCACAGTGAATATGAGAATGAACTGGTGAGAAAATTATCATGATTTATTTTCAATTTACGTGAAAACTGGCTATTGATCCTCATGAAACGCAGTTTCCAGATTTATGAAATGCGTAACATGTAAACAAGTGTGAATATTATTGAATAACATATCCCCAAACTATTTGCTGTCCACTTCACTTATAGCAATCAATTGATTACTTATCGATATTGAGGAGGGTGCGAGTGGAAATGAAATAGAAAAAGTATAGGTTGAGACAAAAGTTGTGCACCATAAGGATATAGGGTAAAGTAATTACTGAATATTTTTATGTTAGTTGTTGAAGATACAGCGTATTCGGAAAATATTTACAAGTTGAAGGCGGACACTTTGAGCGCACAAACTAATACGTCGTTTATTTACATACATGAATATACGTTTATTTAGTCTTCAAAGCATACGATCGAAGATATAGCTAAAGAATAATTCCTATGGTGGGCAACTTTTGCCTCACCCTGTATGGTAGAGCATGACATGCAAAATTTGAGACGTTTACTTTCTTTGTAAATACACAAATAACAATTTGAAATTGACTTAGCTAAAATTTAAATATGTTCTATTCAGAACATCTAAGCTTTCTAGTTAAGAGTTTAGTTTTATTCTTAAAGTACGTTAAACATCAATGTTTATAAAACTAAATAGATCCATTTAAAAAGCAAACGCCATAAATGTTAGCTTCAGCTTAAATTCCTCTATTAACTTTTAAAAACTAAGCTTGCGGCGCAATCGCTTAAATAAATATGTTTCACAGGAATGTAATGCTAGTTCAATGTTTTCTTTTCAAAATGCAGTTCTAATAAAGTGCGTTAAATTCAATATTTGAAAAAAGACAACCTCTTTTGATAAGTCAACAGATAGAAACTTCAATCAAAAAAAAGATTTCAAATTTAATCAAAGAAAGCATTTAAAGTTTATCAATCTTTAGCTGGGTCACAGATTAAGATTAAACCCTATTTCGTCAGTAAACAAACCTTTTTTTTACGCGAGGAGGAAATTACGTATTTAACAGTAGCTGTCTCAGGTGCATACCGCGGATCAAACGCGTCCAAAGGGTCACACTGGAAACTCTGCGTATATCCTGAATCGCTTCGGGCCATGACATCTGTCCCTCCCTCTTGCCCTTAAGCCATCCTTGAAGTAAATCTCACAAACAGAAAAGAATTGAATCCAGGAAAAACGATTGAGCAAAGTGTTTCAATCCCTTGCTTGCTATTTCCAAGAGCAGTAAGCGATTTTACGAGGTGTGAAGAAAACATTCGGAACCGAAAAAAATAAATCGGAAGTGGTAAAGCTTTAATAGATATTAGAAAGATACTTTTCAAGACCTGTCTTTGAAACTGTATAAATCGTCTTAATACTTTATGCAAAGGAAACGACGTTTTTTAAAATAATTTCCTCGTTCATTATAAATTAAGTTTTGAGACAATTTGGGATTATTACAGATAAGGAAGAGGCTGCGTTAAATTTTTAATTGCGATTTTATTCATGCTTTTAGTAAATCACTGGTTTTCCAAGGGTATGTATTGTGTGTATAAAACGTGAATGTAAAAATATTTTCACCCTTAATTTATGTATTGATCACTACAGAATCCAAAATAAACAATATTATAATTTAATGAATTATAAAACAAAGGATATTTTAATACTTGTTCCGGATTTCTTTCTGGCAATTAAAAATTTTACTTATTAAAGCATGTGTGGTCAACACGAGATAGCATCAGCAATTAATGTCTATTTATACGTGTTACCAGATTGTGCGTAAAGATATTATAATGACAGTGAAATTTTATTAAATTTGCATAAATTAAAAACTTAGTGTATCCTAATATTAGTGCTTTATATTAAGGAAATTTAAATTTATCCATAGGCGTAATTAAAAAAAAATCAAATGACTACGCAAATGTCGTATAACTCGTGGTTATCAAATTTGGCTGACGTTATTGTTTAAATTGTATTATTTTTTAGTTTAGTGTTTATTTATCTCGCTTGTTTAACATAAAATTAGCTACCATAAATCCATCTCTTCGGTTTTTATTCATTCCAAAGAAAATATAGCGTTTAGGACTTTTCGCTTAAAATAATTCTCGTCGCCCCCAGCCCGATCTGAACATGATCTATTCGATCTATTGAACTAGAATCAATCTCGCTAAATACCACCGAGGGACGTCTCCAATAAAGCATTTAAACCCATCATCAGATTCTAAAACCCCTGCAATTTAGTGGTGATACTAGGCGAAGGCAACACCTCCCGTCCTGGCCTCCGAAGTACAAATCAAATAGAAAATTGTAGCATTGTGACGGATGGGTTCGCTGACCAAATCGATGGAGGGTGTATATCAATCGTAGACAATGGAAAGAACACGACAGAGTTTATTACATAAATCATTGACAATATAAAATTTTAATACATTGGTGCAATCTAAAAGTTACTAGGAGAAAAAAAAAAAGGGGGGGACAAAAAACTGGTTTATCTCTGATGCAGTTGACATTTTATGTTCGCCGTATCTACCAACCCTTGCGAATAACTTGACCATGACAGAATGTCTAGACTGCTAAGGGGCAATCAATCGAGAGTTTACCCTGCGGAGAAGATGACAAGAACCGCCACGGGAGGGCGGCACTTTACAGTTAATGCTAGCAAATTTCTAATAAGAGGCTCGAGAATAAATAAATGCAGAGTCGCTTATTAGCAGACACGAATGAAATTATTTAGTTTTTGTTTTATCTGCAATTTGAAAGATGATTGTAAAAACACGTTAAAAAGTAATGAAATTTTGAAAATATTTTGTAAAAAATTGTTATATTTCTTTGTGTAGAATACATACAAATTAAAATTTTTCGCAATTTTTTTTTTTTATGTTTAATACAATACTCAAAAAAAGGAGAATCAGATAAAGGAAGGATGATTATTTGAGTGCACAATTTTCAGATTTTACGGGCAATTATGAAAAAAGCTTCCCGTGGTTTTGTTGTGACAGTTGACGGATTCCGTATCTATGACAAAAACGATATAAAATTTACTGTTGCTACGAAGACTATAACCATTTCTTGTAAACAGGGGAACGATTTCATCGCTTCTTTAATTCCCCCCTAATAGACTTCTGTTTCTCAGAAAATTACTCTAAAAGACTAAAACAAACAACAAATTCAAGATCCTATTGAAGAAAAAAAAATAAAAGTTAACATGAAAGGGCATACAGAAAATCAACGGTAAAGAGATCTTAATCGAGATCTTAAAATAGCCCCCAATAGAGACATAACCATTTCGTTACCTTCTACTTTTGTGTTTGCTTTAATTTCTTTTAGAAACATTATATGCAGATTCGATTTTTGGTAACAAAACATAGCAATTGCGACCCGAAAGCGAGAAAATGTTTCTAAATAAAACCAGCATTGCTTAGCTTTCTTATCACGCGACAGGAATTCAAATCGATGAGCAGCCAATTCCCTCTTCTTTAATACGCGGGGAGCAATAGAATTATGACAGTTTAGTAATTAAGCAAGAAAGAATAATGTCCGAATGTGTTTGAGAGGGTGTTTCTGATGGATGGTGCAGTTA
Source organism: Rhysida immarginata (assembly GCA_023313115.1). Classification (NCBI taxonomy): domain Eukaryota; kingdom Metazoa; phylum Arthropoda; class Chilopoda; order Scolopendromorpha; family Scolopendridae; genus Rhysida; species Rhysida immarginata. The sequence continues at coordinate 1,079,494 of JAHWFO010032172.1, forward strand.
GGCGTCAGTTGCAGTTGGCCCCTGCAGTTGTCTCCCTCACCCGCATTGCTATCGATTCGTTTGCTCACACTTCCCCTCTGCCTGCCTGCTCCTGCCTCCCTCTCTCCCTTCTCTCTCTCTTCCCCCTCCCTCGTTCACTCTGTGTAAATGAAACTTTATCTGAAATCAGACGCTTTGACTGGCTTGAAATTAATGAGCGACAACGTTTACCCACGAAAATAAGTCTTCATTAGCTGGCCGTCAACAGAAGATGAGCGTTACATCCATTTCTAAGCACGCTTAGAGGGGGTATTTCAAAAATAACTCAACAGCAGCAATTACCCTCAGAACCCCACAGATAATAATACCAGCCAAATAGAGTATCTGAAATTATGCTTGAGATAAATAATAATTTCAAATAATTTCTGAAGAAGCTCTACTATTATCATTAATGTGCTGCACTGTTTTCATGCTGATGTTTATATGTTGCTTCACTTGGTTCAGAATATTGACCTCCCTCAACGCTTTCTTCGCACTTGCTCCCTCGATGATAATAAACACACTCGTAAATATCAATTATTCGGGTGAAGAAAAACCAAGGCTCCAAGTTCAAATGTTAAAAATTTTAAAGTTGAAACAAAAGCAAATATGGCGCTGCACGACACCTCTGCTGCAGTTATTAATTTTTAAGTCCCCAACATCCCTTTAGGTTCTCTCTCTCTCTCTCTCTCTCTTCCTTTACATCGCGCACTGAAAGAATTCCTAGCTTTTTATGAACTCCTAAACATATTCTCGATTAATTTACATAGAAAGAGCATAATAAAGCTTTATTTATGATTCCTTCTCATTGCTCCGCGTGTCTCAAGTGGATGTATCAGGAATCACGTATGAACATGAAAGTAATCATATTAGGAACAGCTTCAATCTCTTATTTTTATTTTATTCACAAACAGATCACAAAGAAATCACACTATGATTCCTTAGGAACATTAAACTTTACTTCCTCAAAGAAAAGATAATAATAATAAACTGAGGATATTCTTCAAACCCATCACGATTATAACTTGAACATTAGAAACAACTTATGGCTAGCTCCATCACATTAATATCCTTAATCAAAACGCTCCAATGATAAACTCTATACAAGCCATATTCAATTTAAGGTACGACCACACTTTTAACTTTCCAACGCAATACATCCGTGAGCCTAACTGCCCTTAACGATTATAGAGAAAAATAGACCAATAAATCCTCTCTGAATTGTGCCTTACCATTTGTTTTTAATTGCAAGACTTCATAAAATGTTTGAGAAATTTAACTACCTGGAAAATTAGGCCGGACATAGGAAAACTACCACATCTTTTCAGTAACATAAAACCTTTGATTGAATCCGCAAGCATGCAATGTTGCGCACTGCTGATGATGAGTGTGTCAACCTCTACAGAAGAGTGATAATATTTCACGAAAAAATGGGGTGGCCATATTAGGAGCTGTCGCCATAAATGTCCACCTACAGTATTTTATACAGTAAAAGTGCTGAGTCTAGCCTTTTATGGCAAGGCGCACGGCCCTACCATTTTTTTCATCGTTTTATCATTTTTTTTTTACATGTTTACCTCCTTTAGATGGCCTAGCCGAAATTCAGAGAGACAATACGTAGTAATTAATCCAGAAAAAATTCTCCAAACATAAAATGTACTATAACGCGTTATTCTTATACCGCATAACAAACCGCTTTCCAACATTACAAAATTTTATAACAAAGAAATTATTACAGTTACAGTTGTATGGTTGGCCGAAAGGGAAAGACTAACTCGTGAAGATATTTTAGGTAAATTTTACAATATAGAAAAGTACAAAAAAAAATCCTTCGTGATAGGATACTTTTATTAGTGCTGAGCCTAGTAGAGCCAACGGGCGTTATCTGCAAAGGGGGTACATTTCATGCAAGGGGACAAATTCCTTTTACAGTCAACCGTTGACAACAAGATCCCTGAAGCGGCCAGTCTATTAATGAAAATGGGTGAGCAGAATCGGGAGGGATGCTAGACATTTTTCGCTTATGTGAAGTGAGTCACGAACAAAAAGATTCCTCTCTCTCCCTCTCCCCACCCATTTCCATCAATGGACTGGCTGCTTCAGGGGTCTCATTGTCAACGGTTAACTGTACTTTGCTAATTACTAAAAACGTTAGATTTTGTTGTTTTGTTTTTAGAGTATCTCTAAAGCGGTCATCTATACACAAGGAATTCCAACTGCAATGAAGCAATCTTAAAGTTTAAATGGGGACATTTAAGCATATACAGGGTGGATACAAAAAGGAGCCTCCCCCCTCTTATTTCAGTAACCGAAGCAGATATGTCAAGTTTGATGAATCCAATGATGCCCTATCCCAAAATGGAAATTGTAGGTGACCTATCCCATGGTGCAGCTTTCATCATCCCAAATATGCAAACAAGGACACATTCAAATCCTATTGCAGACTTGTTTGCATGGAATTCCGGACAAAACAAAAATCGTAATCACAATTATTTGTAATTTATAAACAGCCACAGTGCATTAATAATTTTACTCCAAAGTTAATCATAAATGTGCTCAATGTGCCTTTTATTTGTTTTTCCTCATGAAAATGAATGCTATTATGGTAATGTTTGGTAATTTCTTGATTTACATGTTGAACATTCAAATGTCTTTGTGAAGTACTTAAGGAGGTAACTAATAAATTCAACATGTGATTGTCGGTGATCCGTTCATCGGATTTTGGAATTTATTTTTGTTGTTTTGTTCGGAATTCCATGCTGAACAAGTCTCCAATTGGAATTTTTCGTGTATCTGTTACGGTTTTTAAGATAGGATTTGAATGTGTCCTAATTTGCATATTTGGGATGATGAAAAGTGTACCATGGGATAGGTCACCCACAACTTCCTATTCATTGGATTCATCTAAATTAACATATCTGCTTCGGTTACGAAAATAAAAGGAGGGGGGAGGCTCCTTTTTGTATCCACCCTGTACAGTACATTAAGCAAAACGAATTTCACGAAATAACTCGACCACTAACACGCTATGAAATATTCTAGTCCTTTAAAGAAACAAAGATTTAGAAGTACGTTTTTTTTTGTTTTTTTTTTACTAATGCTTACAATCAGAGCTCTAGTTGAAAAATCCTTTCTTTTATATAGCTTACAATTACAGGTTTAAACTGGTTAATGAGAAGGAATCCCCTAAGAATAACCAGGATGAGAGAGATAATGAGACTATGTCCTCAGCACGAATTTTAAAGCCGTTGAGAAATTTGTTCTTCAATATACGGTATATTTACAAAATAATTTTTTTAATGTATTTTAAGGTTTTACGCTAAAAATTAATATTTCTATTCTGGAATACCACTTGGCAATTTGAAGGGATTTGAAAAATAAACGCTTCTTACGATGACGGAGAATTCAGTGCAATGAGAGCTGCTATAGGAGATGTTGTTGTCGCTATTGTAGAAAACTCTCCGTTAATATAACTCGTAAACCCAGAAGCGCAGTTTTGTTTAACAGCCTTTCCTATGACAGTTGGTAAAACATAAAGAGCGCTCCTTAAATAACCTTCTACTGCGATGTCAACAGTGACACTAAACTGCGAGATGAAATAAAATGTTGTTTACGATATTTCACGGAAGGGTAAGAATAAACAATAACAATAGTCACGTGATCTAATTAGTCGCCGCTATGAAAACGAACAAGCAGCGCGCTCGGCTCAGACAAGAATATTTTTTTCCCCCTCGACTAATTAGTTCTTCAGTTGGAGAGTACGAAGAGAGCAAAGGATGGCGGCGATAATGTCGAAACCTTCCTCGCGAGACACACAGTACACTGAAGAAACCCGTTGCTTCTGAAATGGAGGCATAAACAGTCGTCATGAAAACAAAACGAGTCGGCACACGATCTGCATGTTTAAGAAAATCGCTGGAGACAGATTTCTCCTTTTCGCATCGGCGGTTGAAAGTTTAATGGGGAAGAAATAAAGGTTAATTGAAGAAATCATTACGTTTCTGTTATTTTTCGTAAATATAAATTTGGATTTTTCGATTTAGTTTTGACTTGTATCAGTAAAAGCCTACGCGAGGCGCAAAACAGAAGATGACATATTCGATAAATTTCAAACTTTTATATTAATGAATTTTTCAACTTGAAAATATAAGGTCACGTAGAATATGTCTCCTTATAATTTATAACTTTTAAATTTATTCTTCTATGTTCAAAGCTTCAACCCGCAGACAAAGTATCTACGCAACAACTTTTCTACTCGAGTCATTTGCGTTCAACGCTTCTTGTGCGATTTACACAATATGGGGAGATTCTCCCGTGAACGGGCGATAAGGATTTTAAGACTTTTGCGCTGAATAAATTAGAATAATTAATTGACATTTGAATTAATAATGAGGCCCTCTATGTTCAAAATTCGTCACACTAGAAAAAGGCTTATCGCGCAATACCCGTAAATGGTTGGCGAGGGTTTCCACGATTTTACGCATCTTATCATTTCCAAAAGTCTTTCGGGCACAATGAATTCATTCGAATATCGTGCATCTTTATAATGGAGTTTACTTTAATAAAAATAGTTTTATGCCGATTTGATTCTTTTATTTACATGAAAGGAACAAAAGAAGCCATTGATAAAAATTATAATTATTTGCGAAAAGATGAACGATCTCAACGGCACTAGGTTCATTACGGATAAGAAAATGATGATGATGATGATGATGATGACGGTTAGTAATCTCGAGAGCTTGGCGAACTCCCTCGAGATTTAATATGGAACCTACGAGATGATTATGGCGTTGAATCTTCCGCAATCTTCCGCGTGACACTGAAGAAGAAGTGGAAAGAGAGCGACCGAGGGCATAAGAATGGCGGCGACCCTCTCGTCCTCTATAATAACGCCGTCGTTGAACTGTTTAAGAAGAGCTTCGTTATTATTCCTTTAAAAATGAATTGATTCTCTTCTGAGGGAGAAGAAGGGGGGAGTAAAACCAAAACCCCCACGTGACTTTCGCCGTTTTCGTTATGCCTTAATTTATCTTCCGAAGCAAATGGATCGGAAAGAAAGAAACGGAGTCGTTGTAGGAAGTGAAAGTAGGAATTGAGGGAGGGAGGGAGGCAAAAGACGGTCGACGTTGCCTTCGACGCTTTTTTTTTTTCTTTCCTCAGAAAAAAAAAGTGAAGTGCAACCTGTTTAACGGTGGCTCCCTCGCTCGCATCACAATTTCTTCGCACGTTTCACGCCAAAGATGATGCGCAAGCGCAAAAAAAGAAAAGTAGGAAGAAAAAAAGATTTTTTTCGATCTGGGAACCCATAACGGGCAGTGAGGTAATGCTCTTGCAGAAAGGTTATGAAAATAGGAGAAACTGATTTTTAGGTTAAAGTTTTTTCCCCTCCATCCCCTTCTTTCGTCTTCCTCTTCTCCCTTTTAATATAATATTTTACGCATCGATGTGTCGTAATGGCGAGTTTCGATTGCGAAGGATTCGTAGGAAGTAAGAATGGAGGGAGAAACTGCAGTGTATAAAACGGAAATCAAAGACCACAACTTTTGTGTCATCGTTACTTCTGCCACTTCAATATTTGAAGCGACTTTCAAATCGACATTGAATAAAATTAACAGTAATATTCATGCTAATTCAATTAATTATCAATAAAAAAAGTTTTTAAAAAAATTTGCTTAAAAATTCTGAAAAAATAGTGTCTTTGACAATAAAAAAAATCGATGCACCCCCGAAAAAAAATCAACCGACCGTAACGAAACTTCACATGCAAATATCTTTCGATCAAATATGCAAATGATCAAAATTTTGCAGACGTGTCTGGACATGGCCTTATATCAAGGAGTTATGGTCTTGGGAGCCATTTCGTTTGATAGCCGAACCAGCTTGAAAGCCCTCCGTGGCACCTTCATAGCACAACGGTACGTTCAGCTGCCTTTTTTTTTTACCAGCACCAGGCTTACTTTTCAACCAAATAACGCTCGGCCACACAAAGCACGCCTTTCCATGGATTGTCTCCAAGCTTGCGACATACAATCTTGGCCAGATAGATCGCTAGATTTCTCTCCTATTGAGCATGTTTTGGACATGATGGGGCGGCGCCCGCACCGATTCAGAATGCCGACGAATTAGCCCATCTGGTAACTTTATGATTCAAGCCACATCCGGTAATAGTTTATATCCAAGCCATAGCTTTCTGAAAACGGAACTTTTGATTCTTCTGAACACATTCATTCCATAACCAATTTTCGTTTCAATTGCAAATTCCCCTCATGGTGCGTCGATTTTCTTTTTTGCCAAAGAGTGTATATTTATCAACCGTTTTTTGTCTATCTTCAAATGTCTGCAAATTTCACAGATTAATTTGAAAAGGTTATTCATTGATATCTAGGCAGATCAAATAAATTTATGATAAATTCATTCATAAAAAGATGTTTGTAGAATTTTCTTTATCCCATCCATGTACTTTATGAACCGTCAGGTCATTTTCAAAACGGAGCGGACAGAACTAAAATTCGTATAAATAGCGTTTAAATATTGAATTACATGCATTTTAACCTACAAAAAAGCATTTTAATATAAGCATATGAGATAATGTCCTTACAAATAGCAAATTCAATGATTTACCAAGAGCCTCAAAGATATAATTACTTTTGTCATAGACACCAAGCGAATTTGAACCTTTTATATTACAATGCAGAAAAGGAAAGAAAAAATTCAATTAGGGACTATCAGTATCGCTCTCGCACTCTAGCCGAGTGATCTGTAGTGGGCACGGAACAGCAATACTGGTATTACGTTTCTTAAGGACAGTATACCTTAACATCTACTTTAACATGATTTTTACACTAAAATATTTTAATGTTTAAAGTTAAGGAGAATTCCCGGAGAATATGTCCAAGCGATATTCGAGGTCCCTGGTTCGATTCCAATTCATGGAATATTTCCCTTTCCTTTTCTAAACTGTAATGCTAAATGATTGGAGAATTCTCTAAAAATAAAGGCTTTATTTTGTGCCTCATTCAACATTATCATGCCATTATGTATTAATAGAATATTCTATTAGCAGTTCTAAACTCTAATAAATGAAAATTTGCAATCTTCTGTCAATCTAATACTTTGCATTACAATAAACGAATTTAATTATAATGGATTGCATCTGGTAAAGGGTAATGGTGTTAAGCATAGATTAATATGGTGCCATAATACATTTTCATAACTTTACAATCAATAAGAGCCATAAAACAAGCTTTGATTACAGTAAGTAATGTAAAGCATCCAAATCCGATTATTATGGTCTTATTAAATTGCCTTCAATTAGAGAAAATTTAACTTATTACGGTCGTAATGTGATTTAAAGCACTTTTCAAAATCAGCGATAAAGTTTCAGAGGAGAAAAACAACAGCAACTTCAGATCCGTTCCGTTTATTAATTAATTGAAAGGAAAGTTGTGGCAGAGAAAATCGAAATTAGTTTATGAGTCCAGCTATCAAACACCGTTGGCCGAAGTTATTGTCCCTGTGTGTATCTGTGTGTGCGGGTGAGTGTATGTCTATGTGTGAACGACAGCAATTAATAATAATTATCAGATTCCAATGAACGTTTTCATTGTTAATTAGTTAGGCATTCAATCAGTGTGAAGGAAGGGTTTAATGAGTCAGTCACCGATATCAATTGTAATGCGCGGAGGGAGGGATAAAGGACGATGAGGTAAAAGAGGAAACAATATGATGACGTCACAAAGCAAACGAGACCTTCTCCTATTGGTCAAAAGCTAATTTCAGTTTGCTACACTTTCTAAGCAAAGTTCCCATTAAACGAGGAGAGGTGGAAATTTGGAATGAATGCAGGAGGAAAAAGGATTTCAGGGAAAAATCGATGAATATCAACCAATACTTTCGCTTCAAAACAGGACCAGTCAATATAGTTAAAGTTAAAACAAAATATAATTAACGAAAAATTTATCTTCTCTAAATTAAAATTAATTCAAATTGATTAACCATTCGCTAAATTAATTTGTATTGATACTGACACTCGTCTCTTTTTGCCCCTTTCCAGTGGGTTATATTGTATACTTAATATAATTAAGATGTCGTCATCTTTCATTACTTTGTTTAGTTAAGTTCAAAAAGTGAATTAAGTCGGAGAGGTTCTTTCCTCACGTATAATTCTCACCCTCATCTCCAGTTTTAAATTTAAGGCTCGAATTGCAAATAAGGCTAATGGAATTTACCATTTTCTTTTTTTTTCCTTCTATTTTCACTTCGGCTTTTCACGAAAGAGGGCACAAATTTCATTAAAATTTTAAAGAGGAACCAATGAGAAGAACTATTGCATTTTAAAAAGGGATGTTTTCCTTTAATATATTCTCATGGAAAGTAAATTATCTTGCAAATATGAAAAAAAAGTAAAAACTAATTAATTTTCGAGAAAAATTTCTATGCTGTTTATAAGGCGAAATTATGTAGAATTAAGCCGCCAAATTCCACGTCGAAATGACATTTATTAATAAATTGTCGATGGAAGCCGCTTAACGGTTAATGCCTCTTTATACATACAAATTATTTGTATATTTTGGGCTCTAAATTGAACGCTTCGCTTCCTGGAATCATCTGAAAGTGGCGACGATGGCAACAACTACGTTGGACATCCAATCATTGTCCCAATGGCAATAAAATTTACATTCTAAAAAGCAGTGAATGAATTGCATAGGGCAGATCATTAAATTTTCGGAATTGAGCATACTTTTTTCGTGGCATTGTTCTTTTTATAGTCTGGAAAGATTTTAAGTCTGAGATTTTTTTTCTTATATAAAGGGCATAGTGCATGCCAAGAATCAATATTTATAGGTTAAATGTCATTTTAAGAAATTGCCAAGCAACTGAGGAAGAAATCCTATCAAACAAATGGGTTTTTAAAAAGCAGCAAATTATAACGGAGGAATTCTCTTTGGTCGGAGACGCAAACTATGATATTTTCAAAGTTGTTTGGGATGAGTGGAGAGGAGAAAGATTTGAAAGATATATGATGAGAGCTTTAAACTTTAAATATAAAACCGTGAACCTAGACTTCCGAAATATTTTCTCCACTTTACCTATGCAAGAGCCTGACAGCTGAAATTCACAAGCTTTTAGCTTTTGAAAGGGAAATTTCATGAGAATTATTATTGTTCCCTTTATGAGGAAAAATCGTGGAACGAAAACTAAAAATTCGCCTTAAATTTATTATTCAAAGCGTAACACAAGATCATTTGTCATTGGTTCAAATGACATCTTTGGATGAAATTGGTTGACATTTCGCAGAAACGTTATTGGTAATACATTTATTTAGTAACTTTTATATCATAGAAAACTTATTAGGGTACATTTTCTATTTTATTCTCAAAACATATTTTCACTTTATATATAGTACTCGAACTAAAACTGAAACTGAACACACAGAAGACAAAAGTTATGTTCAATGCATTTGCTCCTAAACAGAAGGTCATGGCAGGCAGCATTGTGATTGAAGAAGTACAGAGCTACATTTACCTGGGACAAGATATCACTATGTATGGCAACATTCTGAATGAAGTTAACAGACGAATTAGAACAGCATGGAGTGCTTTTGGCAGGAATAACATTATCTTGAAGAGCAACATGCCACCTAGCTTGAAACGAAAAGTTTTCAACCAGTGTGTTTTACCAGCACTCACCTTGGAACTGAAACATGGACTTTATCAAGGACGACAACAAAAAGACTACAGACAACACAGAGAAGCATGGAAAGATGTATGCTGGGAATTACAAGAAGAGATCGAAAATGCAACCGCTGGATAAGAAGCCAAACGAAGTTGATTGACGTCATCGAACGGATCAAACATTCTAAATGGCAATGGGCTGGTCACATCCTAGAAAACAAGACATGAGATGGAGCACAGTCGTTCTGGATTGGTACCCTCGAGACCTTAAACGCCCAAGAGGACGACCCCATGCGAGGTGGCTCGACGAAATAAGGAAGGTGGCTGGTGTCAACTGGAAATCCAAAGCTTCAAACAGAAAAGAATGGAAGCGTTTAGAGAAGAGCTTCATCCAGCAGTGGATTGCAAATGGTTGTCTGTGATGATGATGATGATGATGGTGGTGATAGTACTCGAACGAAGCGTCGTCTTGATTTTAATGATACTTCCCCAGTATATGGAAATAAAATTTATTTTTAAAAATAATGTAAATTTTTCAGTTTATGTAAATGGGATGGTAATCGCAATAAGTTTCCCTACGTTACAAATATTTGAAAATTTTAAATATAATACTGAACATGGTCATATTTGAGTTTTTATAGAAACAATCCAAAATGAACCAACGTTTATTTAATTTAAATTATAAAACAGTAGCAACATTCAAGTATTTTCAAGCATGGTGAAAAAACGTGGTACGTTGATTAATATAAGAATAATTTTTTTTTAGCCAAAAATCCAATGTGGAAATTTAATTTCATACCATCGTACTTAATGTAGATCAATACTTGCTTCATGATCATTCGTCTTGGTTTTTTTCTGTATTCGGCTGTTACAGAAAGCAAAAATAAAACTTAATAGAAGAAAAAAAATTAAAGAAATTTATTGTTTTGCGACTCTCAAAGAAAATAAAATATATCATTTCAGGGAAAAAACACAAATTGTATCAAAAGACAGCCGATTTATTTATAGGAAAAAAAGAGTAAAAAATAGAGAAAGATTTTGTTCGGGAATATCTCTTGAAAGAAATTGATGAGGAAAAGAATTCTCTCAACCCCATTCGTTGAAGGGTTTCAATTACTACTTCTTTTTTCATTCCATTTCAACAGAGCTACCTATTCAACCATTTCAAGGGAATAGTAAAAGAAAAAGAAGAAAAAGAAGAAAAGAAAAAAAAATGGCAGTGGTCTCCGTGACCGACTCGATAATTAGAAGAGAAATAGAATTTCGTGACGGAGTCAGTCCTCTGCCGACATGGTAATGACAACCGAACCGTAAATTTCTCTTAATCATCCAGGGAGGCTAATTTGACAGCATTGTCACTGGATTTTCTTTTCTCCACTTTTTCCCCGTCCTAAAAAACTCTACCGTATAATTGACTAGTTCTAGGCTCAAAGGTTATCCCTCCTCCCTTCCTTCCCTTCCCTTCCCTTCGCTCGTTCTTTTTGGGTGAACACAAACCAACGACTTTCCCGATTGCTTTTTTGCCTTCAATCCGCAATTAATAGATGTGGCGAAGATGAGGCAAAATTAAATATAGCAATAAATTTCAGTTGTGGGGAGAAAAGAAAAGTCGATAATTTCTTTTCTTAGGGAGTGCTTTACAAAAGGAAAGAAATGTGATTTGAAAGTAAAATATGCAAAACATGATTAATATTCTTAAGAATAAGGAACTCTTAAGAAGCAACTTTTGCAGACGCATTTCTTTCTCCCAAACTTACGTGACATAGCAAGTCTAGTACAAATTCAATTATCTTGCTTTATGCAAAAATAAAGTTATTTAATTATTAACAAACGATGCACAAAAAGTATCAAGAACAATACAAGCCAAAAGGCTTGATCTCAGAATGCCCGATCGATTAGAGAGAAATAAGCAATTTCTTTCTATGCTCCCTCGAGGATTAATCCATTTTACCGCTTTAGTGTCTGCAACGAAAAATAATTATTGGAAACACAGTAGTAAGCGTGCCCAGGGGATTATGCGAAAATGGTTCCAAAAATTATCAGTTACAAAATCGAAACTGGACGATGCTACCTTCCAACGGGATTTTGAATGATTTTGATTATTGGCTTAAGCTCTCTAAAACGGTTGAGCTAAAATAAAACTAAATTCGGAATTTTAAAATTTACCGAACGAAACTTATAATAATCGAGTTAAAAGCGTTCGTGGGATCATCTTAAAAACCCTTCTTGATAACTTCTTAGTTTATAAATCGGCTTTCCTGTTGAGCATGTAAGGTGAGCACGAAAACCTTTCAATGTTTCATATAAATTCAAAGCGGTGTATTTTAAAAGAAAATGCTAACAACAACATTGCGCGAAATGTTTTTAGATAAGAGTACACGCCTTTTTTAAAAGCTACGGATGAGGATATTGCTTTATCATCTTCCACGGAACTCCAGGAGTACATGTTAAGTGTCTGTTAGAAACACTAATAAAAAAAACCCCACAGAAAATCCTCTCAGATTCTACTATATTGAATGTAGTAAACGTGACGTGTGCCGCATTTCATTTTTATGACACATTGAAAGGAAAAAAGATTCTTTCAACATGCTTGAAAAGTGCGCTCACAATATCGGTGGACAACCGAGATAAATTCTGTGCCATTTCCTATAAAGAATGAACAACTGGTTTTTATGAAAGCAGTCATGAAGAAAATAAATATAAAAAAATTGAATTAAATTTTTTTTAAGCATGCCAATTCTATTATCTCCAGAATTCGAAAAGATTGTATCTGTTCGAAAGAATTTGTTGGACACCAAACTATGATCATGCTTTGATATTTCCCCAGTCCTGATTCTCAAACATGATTGACAAAATACGGGTTACGGTATTAAATTTGCAGCATGGCCTTAATCGATATCACTGAAATCATCGGATATTTCGTGGTACGCGCTAAAATTTATAGAATTTTACAGATCCCCCGACTATTATGATGTATTTTTTTGTACTTCGTGATAATTTCAGCACTTTCATAATTTCAGGTCATAAAATCGAGATAATATATCAAAGTAGGGATTTCTTCATTGCTGATAATTACTATGAACCTGAGACAAAAGTCTAATAAATGGAATGGAATCATAAAGAGAGCCCCCTGCGGGATATGTTTCGGACAGTGTCCTCGACTAGGCTACAGTGTTTTGGGACGCGGAGGGCATCATCCGCTTTAACAACATCATTAACACCGATATCATTTCGAAACTGCCTGTTCCAGGAGGGACTAGAGAGGCAACCACACAAGTTGCGCAGATCTATGTAGCTAAAGGGAGACTACAACGAGAAAGTGGACCAATTAGTAACGGGATCTGTTTGTGTGGAAAAAATATCTTAGTGTGGAAAGTGTAATTCGGTATCTTCGCACGTTGTTTTTCAAAACGGTGAACTAATTTAGAATGCGAGATCTAAATTTATTAAATGCGAACAGTCTGTGCTTTATAAGAGAAAATAATTCTATAAGGACAAGTGTAGTAATCCGTTCAATTTGACTTCACTTTAATTATAATTTTTTTTTCAATTTTACTTTCAAGGCGCTTTCTAAATCTCATTTTTAAAATTTAATTTCGTTTCAAATCTACTTTAACGTTCGAAAATAAATTTGATTAGATAAATCTTATCTACCTGTTTTTTTTAATGTTGAATACAGTACAGCAAACTTCGCAGTTGTAAAAGAAGAATTAAGAGAATTTTATTCAAGACAGTTTCGACTTTAGGCTTGTTTAACCCAAGTGCATGTGTACGGTTGACAAAACCTTCTTAAACCGGTCCTAAAACCGATTTGATGCCACTACAGAAGGGACCGTAATTCCATTTTAGACGCCTTTTCAGCTTTTATTTCACCTTCACTGAGCCAGTAAAAGGACTCGGCAGTCGACATTAAAACGAGATTAGTTAAGGTTTCGATGGGGGATTCAAAGTCTTTGAAGACAAGTCTTTTTGAACACGTAACCAGAAATAAGTAGAGAAAAAACGTTGATGGGATCAACGTTCGTAAAATACGTAAGTTACATAAGTTAAGCGTATTAATTGAAATAACTAATTCATCTTAGTTACAAGTGAGATGAATTTATTATCTATCTAATAGTTATTCTTTTTCAAAAATTGTTCTAAAAAACATGAAAACTGCTTTAGCTTTCTTTGAAAACGCTTTATCTCGTTAAATTTCAAAATTGCCCATTCTCTTATTTCCAAACGGACTATCGTAAACTGTATAAAAATCTCACACACTGGTCAAGGAATTAGAAACATTTTTTTAATATATTTGGACCTCCTTTGTTCCGAATTACAGCACTTGTAAGTCAGTGGAAGATCAGGCGTTCATCAGCCATTCCTTTTGTTCTCGCGCAATTGTTGGGAGAGGATCTTGCTGTCAAATACATCATTCCAGTATACCCTAAACATCCTCTGTGGGGTGGTAAGGGGAAATGGCGGAATGTCATCTTCGTACACGTTGAACACTGCTGAAATAGTAGCGCTTTCGTTCAAGAAACGCCTTCACGTGCAGGATAAAAATGCAGCTTTGAAGGATGGACTCGGTCGGCAACAATTTTCACGTACTCCGTGGAACGCACCCGACTTTTCATGAATATCAGGAGAACCAATTCCATACAAGCGGAAGAAGCTCTCCAAGCCATGACACCAATCCCAGAACCTGGAGTTATCTTAACCGACATGCTGGATCCATTGTTATATAGGTGCTTTAAGGACAACGTGATCGTCAGACCACATAACATTCTTCCAGTATTCACGTGTCCGGGAACCACGTTCTAGGTACCACTGTAAACGAACTTTCATGTTCTTTGCAGAAATAAGACATTTTCTTATAGGCATCCGATTTAGATCAACTTAAATTCCCGGCGCATGGTTCTACCAATATGGAAACAGCCTTAGTTAAATTAATTAAGTGGATGTCCCGTTTTAAACGACGGCAGTCTTGCCCATGATTGATTGTCTTTGAGCTATCGTTACTCCTTTCAGATTAAGACTGTAGATCATTTCCCCAATGGTAGAAACTCTGGACATGGCACCTTTCTAGAAACCAGTCCTCTGCTTCGTTTTTTCAGTCGTGGTTCCAGCTAGACGGAAACAATTAACGAGTCTCTTTTCGAAGTCAGGTAGGTCCTCCTTTCTCCCCATGCTGATCATGTTCCATGATAAGACTCATCCAACTCTTCCTGAAATAAGTGATAAGAATATTCTTGAATCACATGACCTCAAACTATTTTGCATAAAAACGGAATAAAACAATTTTAGACATGTTTCCCAGATGTTTCTAATTTATTGGCCAGAGTGTGTTTAACGAATGAGTCTGCGTCCTAGTACTTATTTAGATCCTTCCAAAAATTCTTTTAAAAGCATAAAAAGTATTTTAGCTCTGAAAAAGAATTTTAGGGGTACATTTGACGATCTGAAGAGTGCAATGAACTTTCTGGAATCACCTATCTTTATCGAATGAAATTGAATACTGTTTTAAACTAATTTTAAAGGTGAGGCGTCGGTCATGTAGGCGGAAGTGTCTGAAGGTGGCGCAGCATGACGACTAAACGGCCCACGTGGTACCGACAGCGACGCCATTACATCTGCGGCTAAAAATAAGAGAAAATCAATAGTCTTTAAGCAGATTTCAATTAGAAAATTATCGAATGATACGAACGCGACGAAGAGCAGCAATAGGAATGTTTAACAAATAAATTATTCATAAAAATAACTTTTAATCAATCTCTCTTCGGTAATCAATGACGACGAAATGGATAGGGCTCAATGATTAATTATTGCGGTTCACTACGAAGTCACCGATCAGTCTCAATTTGGAAATTTGCCGCTAGTTCCTGTGGAAAAGCATTCATAAATTTTGAATTTTATGATGTATAACAAAGACTTGCAAAACAATTTCAATAAGCAATCATGTGTAGATTTTACGGCAGAATTTATACGTAATAGTGAATTCTATAAATTTGGTTAATAGAAACGTCTGTACTATATCTCTCTTTTCAACATTGTACTGAAAACGACTTACGTTTGTTATTCTAGCCTGAACAATAGCGCTTTTCAACCGGAGTTCCGCGAGAAATAGTAATGAATAGCAATGATATATAATTATTATCTAAAATTCTCTAGAACAACATGATACTGCTGTATAGGATGAATATTATATAGACTGAATATTATTTCAAGGGTTTCGCAAGCACTAAAAAGCTGGAAAACGCTGATATATAAGATGATTATTATAAACCCGTACTTCGGACCATGCTAATATCTCATAAAAAATTAGATGAAAATTAATAAAAATTTCATACGTACTTTAAAGGATGTAAGGCACAAAACATCACCGCATGGAATTTTCTTCTAGATGTCAATGAATTCGGTTAATTAATTCGGTATAATAGTATTTATGGAGTTTGCTGAACAGTTTTAATGATATGGAACTGCTACAGGGCTATTTACAGAAAGATAGAACGGCAGGCCATAGCAATAACCGAGAGTTATTTTTTTCCAGAACAGAGTCATTTCTGATTATCTATAGTCACCGAGATGACCCGACATATCAAGCCCAGATTTCTTTTTGTGGGTACATATAAAAGAAATAGTGTACGGTAACAAACCCCGTACGATATTAATCTTGAAGGAAAACATTACATTGCTATCCATAAGATTGATGGTGCAAAATGTAGCCCCGTGTAAATTTGTGTCTCGCAGCAGAAGGCGACCACTTCCAGCACCTGCTGTGATGGTTTGTACTGTACATCTTTCAATTTGCGTGTCATGAAATTATTTTAATTTTCATCCAATCTTCATGAGATATTAACAAAGTTTAAGATTCGAATTTATAAGAATATCCATAAAATGTGTCCAAAATGAGCACGTAAATCCTTTATGCGTACTGATTTGGTTTTTAAAAGTTTGGTGCTGATTGGTACCTGACTTTCAACAAGCGGAAGGCATGAATGATTGACAAAATATTTCTGCAAGCAACGGTTTCCTCAACACTGAAGATAATGACTGTTTTCAAAACGGATTATACTAACAACAGATTATGTGGTGCGATTTTTATAAATGATTGTTGATTGCCGTGGTGTTTTATAAAAGAAGGGTTCATTTCTTGCACACATGTCAATGAACGAAAACAGATTTAAGTTGTTTGTGACAGAGGGATACTGAAATGCAACAGTTTCAGTCTGAAAATAATAAATAATAATGCAAACCCTTATCAAATAAGCGAGGCTGCGTTCATTGAGGCTTTCTGTCATAAGAGGGTGCGTAAACAAATACTGAAAAGAGCCATAATTAAAACCAGAATTATTCATTAATATCGTAAATACCTTGAGGTATTTTTAAAAAATCTTAACTAAAAATAAACAACTCTATGTCTAATTTAGCCTTTTAAGCATTCCTATGCAGTATACTTGGCCCGAAAATAGACTATACATGTTGGCTTCGGAAATTTTGCTAACAAATCTGCGAAACTTCCATTAGCAAGTATTCTGTTAAACAGCATATTTGTATTTATAAAATAAAAGAAGTATGATGACTGCGACGGAATTTGGTCTGATGCTTGCAAGCATTCTTATCGTGCGGCTCTAACAGCAAGAGAACAACGTGAAAAAAATCCTGATTTATTGATTTTTTTTTATAAAAAAATATGAAAAGTCATTCCACGGTTATACTGATATTCAGTTTTAACAATAGTGGGTTTACTGGAGAAAGTTTGCGCAACTTCTTTAAGATTACCATATATATAGCTAGCAATTATGAAAACTAAATAGCCAGGTAATACGAAAACAAAGTACGTTTTTCCCCTCTCTTTATAACGATAATGATATAAATTGCGTAGAATGTTTTTTTTTTCTTATAAGAGGTCAGTGTGATTGCATTACTGAAGATTTCGTTATTAACTGACAAATAAGATCTAAAAAATGTCTTACATTATTGTAGAAACGCATTCAATTTGGTAACTTTTTATTAAAATTTATACAAAATAGGTGGTCTTTCTTGAAGATGTTATTTTATACAAATCCATTATGGGTCCTCATTTTGTCCCGAAAACTCAGACGAGGCTTTTCAACTTAGCGACACAAAGAATTTTCAATAGCAAGTCTTGGAGATCAAAATGAATGTTTAAAGATTTCCAGCGTTACGTTTTCTACAAAATGGGTAAAAGAAAAAGAAAAAAAACAACAAGAAACACCTACTTTCGAGGGAAAAAAAAATAAGAGAGTTTCTTTTCTTTACGAAACGTAGTCTAGAAAAGATGTGAAATAGAATGACAAAGGAAGGAGCAGAAAATAAAAATGAACAACAAAAAAGCACCCCACTCGCGCGGAGAAGATAATGAAATAAGGCGAATTTTTCAAAGTGATAAATTTAGAGTGATAAATTCAAAAAGAGAGAAAGAAAGTGTCGAAAACAAAAACAGGTTTAAAACTTTTGCCGCGTCTTTGAGATCGAAACTTGAAAATCTTTTCAATCACGAGACGCTCTTGGTTTCTTTTTTTTATATTTGATGAGGAATTTCCCCCCACTGAATTTTATGAAGAAATCTCTGATGAAAGCCGAAGATGATTAAAAAAACTATTATAAAAAAGAAAAAAAGAGAATGAGAAAGGGAAAAAAAGAGGAGAATAAAAAATGGAATAAGACAGAGAGCAAGAAAAGCAAAGTCGGCAGCTGGCGTCGTGCTGGCGAAGATTCGAGTCACTCGGCATCGAACCCGACAATCCCCGCACACAAGACGACAATTGAAGAGGAAAGCATTAGACTCCCCACCATCCTTTTCCCATTTTACAAAATAAAGAATTTAATTACATAAAACGAATAAAATGGATCGGACAGTTTCACATTCCCAAGGCAACTCGAGTTAGAAATTAATTAAGCTTTTTAGATTTAGAATAACATAAAAAATGATCTTTAAAGCACATAAACTTGTATAAATCAACAAAAACTTTATTAAAATGCTTTAAAATATTATTCTTTGTAAACAAAAAACTTGCGTCATTAATTTTTTAGCTATTGGATGCAGTTTATGGCTGAAACGACTGCCTTAAACTGTTCTGCATATATCTTACGTCATAAAAACTCTTAACGGTATTAAATTTTGTCCTGGTTTTATTGAAAATTTCTATTATTAAACAAAACGAGAAAAGGCCTTCAAAAATTCAAATACGTTACTTCGAATTTACTTGAGTATATAATACAGCATTCTTGAAAATACAACGGTCATTCAAGGTTGACCCAGACTTTTATTTTTACATAAGAAATGTAATGTCCAACAAACACCAAAGTACTTTTATGTCGGTTTCTCAAAGTATTCCCAATGCGCATCTGGGCACTTTTGCCGTCACTGTTGCAATTGCCTGATCCCTTTGGAATAGAAAAAATTGGGCTGCTGTCGTGGCCAATGCAGGGCAGTTCTGTCTTGAACTTCTGCCCTCCCCCCGGATGCTCTTGAAAAAGCCCAAACAAATGATAATCACTGGAGGCTAGTAAAGGACAACACCTCCCAGCCCATTTTGGCAAGAGTTCTGCTGTCAAATTCATCGCGTGAGGCCCGGCATTGTTTTGAAGAAGAATGACATCGCCGACAACATCCCGGGCCTTTTTCTTGCGAATGGTGTTGCTGAAGCAATTCGCAGTTATACTGGGTGTTAACTAGGACACCTTTATCAAGAATGTTTCGTTCAATGTGTGCAATGTCACTGGTGTATATGCGTCGGACGAACTTGTGCATGCATTGCTTTTTCACCACCTCTGATCCTTCGCCAACTTGATTCTTGCCCGTGACATGGTTTCTTCCCCAAGCTGTGCTTGAAGTTTTCTCGAAATCTCAGAGGTTTAATGTTGTTCGTCACAAGAAATTTCATTATAAACCGTTGTCCCACAGCTAGAGACAAATCAAATACATCATAACAAACCGTGGAATACTCCAAAAGGATTACGTAACGTTCCCTGAAAAGTATAATGTGCTAGAGTTGTCTCTCCATTTTATATACACAAAAGTCTGGGTTAACCTTGAACGACCCTTGTAACCGTGCACAACTATATGTCAGTAACTCAGACAGTTTATATAATTTGATCCTTTAATTTTTTTAATTTTCACTATAATATTCAAAATCTCTATTATACAATTTCCCATTTCTAAAATTATTACTGAAAAAATCCTTTGAAAAGATAGCTTAATAAAACTTGTTTGGTATATAGATCCTTTACATGAAGGAGTTGATTACCAAGCATAATGCACAGTAAGTTTTAAGCATATAATTTTGAAGTACGTACATGTGAATTCAGGAGGTAAGTAATCACGTAACAGGGACTTTAAAAAGATTCCCAGACTCGAGTAGAATTTACTAAAAGGAATGAACTAGACCAAGGGCACTCCTCTCTACATGTCCGTCCAACTTCTGTTTAGCTTTAATTAGAAAGAGAAAACTTTTTTCAAGGGCCACTTCTATCGTGAGCCGTTGAACTTAACCTCTCGGGCCACGCCGATAATACTACACCGAAGATTCCTCCTCCCTATGGACAACGCAAAGACGCAATCGCCCTTTGTGATGAGGAGGCCATTCGCAGTCACCCGCAAAAGCAAACAATGAGAACCGATTTTAAATTCGTGTAATTCTTCTCCCGCTTTAAAGCACCCACTTAGGAAATTGTTTTCCTGATTATACGATTTCTTGAGTGAACCAGAGGAGAAAGAAGAACGAGCAAAACGACAGAAAGAGACAGAGGAGAAAGAGAGAGAGAGAGAAGGAGAGAAAGAAAGATAATAAAATGACTACCTTCTCGCATATCTCTTTCTAGTTAAAAGAATCAAGTTATATCCGTTTCTCGACATCTATTTTAATTAAAGAAATAGTAAAACTTATTATGAAATCTCTGTATTCATCTAAAATTTATAGACAATAAAAATAATAATCATCCATTGCAAGTATTCAAAATTATTTATCTCGCTGTTTACAAATGTTAATAAATCATATTTTACATGATTAAACATATTTAAAAATCAGCTCTTAAAGCAAAAACTGGTTGTAAACACAAAAGAAAAGTTTTTTCAAAGTAACAATTGAACTTGTTTTTCCTTATAGTAAATTTGTAACATGGAAAAATTTCTATTTCAAGATATGACAGTAATATTGTTTAGATTAGAAGCCCTGGGGTTAAATGAATTCGAAACAGCCTCACAGCAGGAAGACTAAAACGTACTAAAATGTTCGTTTAAATTCTTATGCAAGGATGGCAAAATAGAGGGAGAAAAAGTAGAAGAAAGTTGGAACGATGAAAATGACCTTTTTGACCTCTTTATCCTAATCACAACCTTGAAATTTTGCAAAGAGCCGAGTTTAAACAAATCCTTATAGGATTTTTAAAAAATACAAATTAGATATAAAAGACTATAAGTTTCGTTTAAAGTGCTTTCTGAAAGATACCATATTACAAAATTTAGGGATTTTAAGAATTTGATCCGATTGGCTTACATCACTCAACTGTAAAATACGAAGCATGAGACTTGCGGAATGTATCCAACAAAATATCATGAAGCATTATTGTAAAAAAAACCCAACAAAAACAAACAATAATCCAAAAACAGCGTTGAATATTCAACAGGATATGCCCTGTAAATTTTCAGCAGTGATTGTGTTACCAACAGTTGAAAAAAATCATATTTAATAACTGAATGTTCAAGTGGGAATTATCATATTATGTACTGAAACTAATTTCCGTTTTCTGATTTGCATATTACGGACGATCTCATAGGCTCCTATTAATTTCGTTACGCGGGGTTCACCGTAACTCTAATTCAATCACTAACAATTTTAGAAATTAAATTGTGGTCGTATGTAACAGATTTATATCGAACTGAACAAACTGAATTCGAACATCAAAAGAAAGCTGATGTTACAAACAATTTCTTACTGTTATAAGACTCAAACTAATTTCATAAAAAATTAATCTTGACAATTTTTTGCCTTATATAGAAATCTGGTGAATTTAACGTAAGTGGTACTTAAATATTTTTTATAAAGTAAAACTGAGCAAGCGGTCGAAGTTTTCAAGAAAAACTAAAAAAGTTTTGTGGATATTCTCGTATTTTATTAAACTACCAATACCCATGGGAAATCTTTCAAAAGAAACGAACTTCAGTGATATCTATAGGGAATTAGTTTTTCCAGAGTTCTCCGCGGACGAACCAGAGCTCTTCAACTCCTTACATCCTTCAAAAGTATTTCACAACTCCATCATTAACCAATTAATGTTTTCCTTCGATAACTTAAAAAAAGAGGCCAGCCGTGGAAGTAATTGTGTGTTCAATTTTTCAAACTCGTTCATTGTTTCAAGCATTGCTCCATCCTTAACGAGTTTCCACGATACTTTAATGCCACTTCCTCATTAGACGCGTGGAGCTGCGTTAAATTATCGCATTATTTTCCTCAACCATTTACACGCAATTATTTTTTTTTCCTTTTTTTTATACTTTTTTCTCGTCCTATTCAACTTAAAAAATATAAAAAGAGGGGAAAAGGAGAGGGAATAGGATGGAAGAGGGAAGAATCTGCCATATACTGCTGAATCATGAGCCAGCGATTTGTATCTAATGAAGTTGCTGCATTTCAAGCACGCTCGACTACTAATATTTTGGCTTGCCTTTGCGTTTTTATTTCGCTCCTTTGAATCAATTTGCCACTGCAGTGGATTTTGAGGTGAGTGACCATAGGCTGCAGTGCCCTTCTCTCTTAAGCCTATTGCAAGTTTTCGATTTTTTTTTTTTTTCGTGAAAAGTTATTATTTTTATTGATGGGCTTATTAAAATAATTTTTCTGTTTATCTACAGCGTAAATGCTGCAGTCTCGACTTCTAATTGAAATGCTCTCCCTGTCGAGTGGGGGAAGTGAATGTAATGCCAATCGGAAGAAGAAAAATTGGCTGCAAACAAACGATTTCAATTTCTCCGCATATCATTAAGAAGAAGAGTGATTTCTTTCCCTTTTTCCTCGTTTCCCACTGATTAGTTCTTATGTTTACGACCGCATCGGTAAGGATTAAACCGAAATCGATTGAGCACTGCGTGTGTGAACGGGCACACACATCAGTTATTCATTGGTGGTGAGAGCATTAAAGCCAATGACAAATTGAACTAATATGGCCAGTGCCCATTCTTCCACCAACGATTGGGCTCCTTTTCAATCTTTTAACGCCCACAACCCCTCGTTCTTAAGAAAAATGAAGGCTCCCCCCTTTGGCAAACGACGCCGTTCGACCTTCGGTTGCGCTGGAGACAAGGCAATTCTATCGGCGAACAACGGACAGACAGACGAACAATGGCAGTTTGGACGCGATTCACTTGACAGAAAGAATTGAGAAACTTCTCTGAAAATAAAATTTTAAGGAAAAGGGAGGGGATAGAGGAGAACGGGGAGTGGATCCTGGAATTTAAAACGAACTTTAATAACCAAGGAATTTTTGCCAAATTCTACCAAAAAGAGCGTTTAAGAAAATAGTTCAAACCACTTTCTGTTTTTCTTTTTAAAGGAGACAAAAACATATGATGGAGGACTCGCGAAGAGTTTGTTTCAATCGATAACAGAATGATTGAGTATCATGCTTTGAGTTAATGTTATGCTTATTATAAAATGCGTAAGATTAAAAAGAATTGAGTTTAGTAATCTTGAAATCGATGTTAAGCTTTTCAACTGGCGTTTTAAAAGAATAAAGGTTTTCTAAATAATCTGAAAAACTTCTTTTGAAATTCTTATTGCAATCATTATTGAAATTATCTGTTTACATGCTGAATATCTATTTACAAAGAAAAGGAAAATAAAACAATCTCCTCTAGTTATCTTCCCAGGGAACCTAAATCAAAGAGGCTTTGCCACTAAGCTCTTTATTGTTAAGCTCTTTAGAGGCAAAGATCAATTAGATTACTGCTTCTTTTACGTTTAACAAAATTATGGCGTGTATAGAATTAATTTTTTTCTCAACTCCAAATTTCGAAATTTCCCATTTTCTTGGTTCTCTCAGAGGCACTAGCATTTTCATTTACAACTGAATTATTAACTGCATAATATAATTCATCGAAGTTTCTCAATTATTTCTACCAAAGAATGCGTATTTTTTTTTTAAAATTACGCGTGGGATTTGACAGAATTTTCATGAACCAATGGTTAATACATGCAAATGCTAACTGATATAAGCATTATCTAAATATGAAATAACGCTTTCAGAAATTTTCATTTAACGTGATTTAAATCATTCGAAATTTAAAATTGTATCTGGCATTTTAAAACATCATGCAAAACAGTAAACTTTTATTCTTTTAAAGTCCTTATAATGTTGGTTTCCTCTAGAGCAGTGTTTTTCAACTTTTCTTATCTCAGTGCACACTTGTGCCTCAAAAGTTTCTACTGTGATTCGGAAATTTAAGTATGGATTCATTTGCATTACGATGTTGAAAAAAAAAGTATACTTTTTAGAATTTATTTACTAACACAAACAAAAAATATTATTATAATTGATTTTGTATTATCTACAATTGTTAACAGCAGGAAATTGTAGAATTATTGAAAACGAATTTTGAGTTATCATTTATTTTCTGGAGATTGTTCTGTTTGCCACCAACTGGAGATAATGGAGAGTTAGCAGACTATTGAGAGAGACTGGAAAGGTAACAGAGGAATCAGTCTCTTCGCTCTGTGCTGTATTGGTTTCGCCAGCACACAGCTGTGGCAAAACCAAAGCATACTGTATTATGCTTTATAATAATCGTTCAAAGGATTATAATAATAATTCATATCTATCGAAATGCCACCGGAGAAATGAATGAGTATTGGGAAGAGAAAACAAAAAGTTATCTAGGCCTCGGAAACATATGAACAACAGCTTCGTCTGCAGCAGGAAATTGTAGAATTACTAAAAAACCAATTTGAGATATAACTTCTTGAGTTTGTTCTGTTTATCTACATCTGTAATTATCCCGGGCAACGCCGAGTGACTCTACTAGTTCGTAATAAAAAGACAATTAAAAATCTTAAAAGCTTTTATTTTTTTTTATTTATAAAATTTTCGCGGCACAACTATGTGATTTTTATAAAATCACAAATTATAGTGATTTATTTGGTTGGCTTATTAGAATTTTTGGCGTCGACTACTAAGGCCATTTTGCGCCTTTTACACAAGTTATATCTGTACGCAGCCCGGGACAAACACAAATATCCATGCCCACGGCGGGATTCGAACCCACAACCAGCCGGACTCGAAAACTTGAAAGCCACCTGGCTGGCTAGTGATTGATTGCATAAAGATTTCTCATGAGCTAAATGCAGTCGAACCTCGTTATATGAAATCCCGCTTAATACGAGTTTTTCTCCGGTTCTGTTCCCGTTGTACGATATTTTTATATAAAATTGGTCGTTTAATACGATTTTTTAACAGAAGTCCACATAATACGAGATAAATGAAGAAATTCATTCCAAGAAAGTTACATTAATTGAGTGTTTATTGTATTAAAAAAAAAAAAAAGAAGGTGGAAAAAAAATTTGGTCTCTTATGCCGCAAATTCTGATTGGTTCTTAGAGTAAATAAACAAGAAAGCAGATGGGATTCGAGAACTGAGTTCTCATTAGTTTTCAGTGTCTATATAAGCACTGCTTCAAACTATTTTGTACAAAATGATTGTTCGTGTCATTTTGTTGTGTGGCTTGCCCGTCTGGGTCATAATTTGCAAGACGAGGTAGAAAGAACTCCAAATGTACCAGAACATCCTAAGGACTATTGCATAATTGGCTCGGAGAATTGCTTGCAGTTAATCCATTTATTATTATGATCTCATGTTGGGAAATACAGAGTGGGCCAGAAAAAAGATTCATGAAAATTTTCTAAGTTCAATGGGTATGGTCCAATGGGGGTCAGTCATCAGTGAAAGGAAATGTAACATGAGACGTGTCCATTCAAAAATAGGAGATGATAGTTTATTGAAAAAAACTGTCTCAACCATAATTTCACGAAAGAAAAAAATTACATTATTGCAACAAAGGATTGACAGGTACAGGTGATTAAGTACTCTCTCACCCCCATTGGACCATACCCATCGAACTTAGAAAATTTTCATGAATCCTTTTTTCTGGCCCACTCTGTATGTTCAAGGGCTCATGGAATCCATGCTGCTTGTTATGGTGAATCATAATAATAAACTTGTATCTGGCATTCTAAAACATTCCCTACATAAGAAAAGGTACCATAAGCCAAGACTTATCCTTGATGTTTATTTCGATGACATTGATATCTTCTTCTCAGCGTACTGGGTTTCATAGGGTTTTCTTGGGTAGAGATATTCTTCTACCTCAGCCAATCGTCAATCAAATTTTCCTCCACCAAAAGGAGATATTTTTCATCTTTCATATTAAGGATAACATTTAGGAAACATTAGACTTCTTTCCTAGTTCACTGTATTTTCTTTTGCGTATGTTTATGAATGGTGAGATTATGGAAGCCATGCTTCAGTTTCACCCCAGTACTGTAGTTTGATTGTCGATTCGCAGTTATGGAAGCTATGCTTCCGTTCCACTTTAATACAGATTCACTATGCTGTTCCATTGTCGATTGTCAAATTCGCAAATCACAATTAACACAACCCTATTCACTGCAGTTTTTATCTTTGTTAGCGAATCACAAGGGTAGGGAAGAGGTCTTGATAATATGACCTTGAGCAAATATGTTTTTATTTTACTGGTTTTTTTTTAATTGAAAACTGTACTGTCTCGATGTAGGCTCATCGCCACAATATCTCTATCAATATCAGAAAAATTTGTGAAACCGGATAATACGAAATTTTTGGAGCCCGTGTGCAATTTTAAACATTTACTGTTTTGGAGCTATTACAAGATAGAAAAAAATCTGTAAAAAAGAATAACAAAGAATTTAGTAGATTTAATGTTAGAACTGTTAATTTTCAACATGCCCATCATCTTTACCTATTCAAAGGATAATACGATTCTACTCTTTCCTAAAGTCATTTCGTAGGTGAGTTTCAGTAATACCATCAATTCACTTTATTATCATAGCACGCAAGTCCTAAAAGGGAACACAAAGCTAATGAAAAAATAAGAAAGAACTGTGGTGTGGAATAGGGTTGAAGGAAAAACCTCTCACCACAAGAAAACATCCGGCATCTGATATCGCGGATGTTTTCCTGTGATAAGAGGTTTTCCTTCATGCACAAACAAAAAGCTAGACAGATTCAGTTTATAAATACCTTTTGCAGATTTATTCTATCACCTGTATAGATAAAAACCTATAAGTATTTATTCCACAGAGACACCTTATGAATAACGAACGCAAACGCTAAAAAGGTATTCCATGTAAACACGCATGCAGTTTTAAAGATTTTTTTCGGTAATGTAGAGGTTTCGTAAGAAAGAGCTACTGAAAAATCGCTCTTTCCAGAGGAGGGTAAAGCATTTTCTCCTGCGTCTTTCCAGCTGAGGGAGTAAGTGAGGGTCATTGAGATCGTTGTTGAATACGATGATCTCTTTTCTAGCCGGTTAATTGCTTACGACATACGAGCTATCCACTTTGCAGCTGATGAGCTTGGTAAGAGGGACGATCAATGGGAGCCGCTTCGATCAACGTTCTTCAAAAGCACGCCACAGCCAAAAATAAAAATTTAGAAGACAAAAAAAGGGGAAGACACGCGCTTGTTTTTAGGAGGAAAAATATTCGGGCAGAAAGGCAAGGACCCAATTAGGTACGGAATCCACTTCGGAAAGGGTATATGTGCGTGTGAGAAAGTTTTAAGTCTCCGAGCTCCTTGTTTTGGGGATTAAGGCCTTTGTTTCGCTTTTCTCATTACAGAATAAATTTGTTTTCTATGGAGATTATTAAATGAAAAGACTGGCTTAAAAAGACTATAAAATTAAATTGTGCCGTTTCAACGATCCAGATTCAACCTTCCCCCTTTCTTCTTTTATAAATTTAATCTCAGGAAGCTTCATACTAACCTGAATACTTGTATAAAGGATTTGATAATGCTTAAAGAATATCAACTTATCAGATTTAATGATTAAGGGAATAACATGTTTATGAGGGCTAGTTCTCTTTTATAAACAGTCCTATTCATAACAAATCCGAAATTCCTTTACTTAATAAATTTAACACCGTTCATAATTTTTCTTCCAATTTTTATTAATTTTCTTAAATTGGATGCTCGCCTGTAATTCTCTTAAGATTCCAGCAAAATTTATTTTTATGTTGTACTTTTAAATATATCCAAATACAATAAAACATGACCTATTACTAATAATAACTTTAATAATAATAATAATGAGAGTAAACGGTCTGATAATACGAGGCACCCATCCATCTTCCGTTTAATTTCAGGCTTGCGTAACAGAGAAGATGCTCCCTTTCTAACAGGCACTGAATTTAATTAAGATCCTTTCTAAGCATTAAACGAAGTTTAAGATTTATTAATGCTAGGTTATAACGGCCTGAAGCATTATCGGAAAGCAATTAACGTTGAGCTCTGCTACGGTTTCTAAAAACTACATCTCTACCAGTACAAAATGAATGAAGAAAATAAATTATCGACATAAAAGTAAACAGAGAAAAACAGATTTTAGGCGAATATTTTAAAAGTAATAAATTTTCTTGCAGTAGTTTTGGTCTTTCCAGTGTTTCATTGATACTATATGTATTATATACTCGTACATGGCTACTATAAATGATTCATTCGATTTCAAGACACTGTATTTTCCAAAGTATTACACATATACAGATACAACTGAAATATGAAAAGAACCGTTAAACTCATCAAGTTTTCCTTACACACTACAAATATTCTATGTGTGCCCCTCTCCATAGTCACACGACACACACCCAAACTCTCTCTGTCTCTCTCTCCACTGTTTCAACTGACACACTTGGTCGACTGTGCTATGACTTTTACGCAGGCAACCAGTGTCCTTAAACTGCCAATACAATCACGAACTGCTCTATTTTACATGGTGGCTCGTTTCTGTACTCTCTCCCTGCAATAGCAGACACACATTTCGCATATTCCAGCACATGGAAATTGTCCCTGCTTTGTCGCCATTTTGTAAAGGCACTGCACTCGTGCTGCCAACTAGTGTATTACGATGCAAACTTGATGAGTTTACGGTTCTTTTGGAAAATACAGGGTTTTGAAATCGAATGAATCATTTATAGTAGCCATGTACGAGGACTGTTCAATATAAACACGTTTAGAGACTTGAATCCCGTTGGGTTGGTGCACTAACATATAGATTCCCGAGTAAAACTCCTGCCGTTTTGGCTGAACCTCTGTGGAACAGCAAACTCCACGGGTTAGCTTTGGAATTGAACCGCCGTCCTTTTAGTGATTTCAGATAGTACTCTTAACTTTAAAACAATTTCAAACTGTCTCTCATTTTCATCTGATGCTTCAGCATGAGCATGTCCTCGACGGGACATTTTCCTTGATTTCCTTGTTGAAATTTCTTGCACCATTCAACCACCTTCGTATGAAAATAATTATGGACGCCGTATACAGCTTTCATTCTCGTAAAAATTTCCATTGGCTCACGCTCTTCAGCAGCCAAAAACTGAATAACAGCAAGCAGATTATCTTTGGACGGACTGTCTACCATGAACAGGCGCTTAATGACAACTCTTAGGAAGAAGCAAATTGCTAATATGCGTGACAGACGCCTCACTAGTACTTAAACAATGCATATAAGTTAACTGCTTTCCAGCGGGTTTCTATTGAACAATCCTCGTATAATAATAGAGTTATATAAACGATTTTAATTGGATGATCAATCAATTGGACATGTTCCAAAATTTTTGCTTTTAAGTAATCCCTTTGAGAACTGACCCATTAAATTATAAGTAATTAAAAGTAAAAGCAAAGACGCGTCTCCTATAATACTTCAATACATCCTGGTAGGCAGAATGAGCGTAAAGAAAGCAATTTTAATAATGCAACACATTTTAAACCTAAATGCATTTTAATCCTCTGATGCATTTTCTATTGTGCATTTCGTATAGCTAAAATATTGTGATTTTTTTTCTTAAAGGCAATTATGTTTGACATTATTTATCTTTTTTAAACCATGACTCTATCACACTTCTTTATTAGGATGAAGGTTTTTCGGACGAAATAGAGTTTAATCCTTTTAGTCCATGGAACTTGAGAAATAATGTGCGGAAAAATCGCTCCAAATTCGAACTGCAAAATGTTCCTTTTCCATCTGCTAATTAATAGACCTAACCATTTCTCGAGAGAAGGGGAGAGTCAAGAGAAGAAAGGGGAGGGGCTGAAAACCCAATTAATCTCCCGAACTTAAAGCGAGGAGGCCAATTTCCTTCGAACGGATATCGAAATGTAAAAAAAAATAAAAAAAAATACAATTTTTCAAAAAGTTAAACAATTTATTTCTTTATAATTAAAACGGATTTCAATTTCAAAGTTTCTTTATTGGATTTCGTGCTTCTTATAATTAACTAATCAACAGTTTATGCCTAAGGAAGAACGCAGTTGTAGAAACAAAAGTAGACAAATTGAAGGAGAGAAGTGGGGAGGAGGAAGAAGGAATTAATCTATAATTAGCGTGGATTGAATTTTGAATCGATTTAGTTCTAAATTTATAATCAAAGTTCAAGCAGTTTCAAGTACGAGAAGAAAATTCCAAGTTTAAAATATCAAAATAAACACTGCGTAAATGTAAGGCGAGAACCATTTTCTAAAATATTTCGTTATATATTCTGCCCTTAACATTGAATGAATGCCAACCAGGTTTTCGGATTCAAGGGGTCTGAAATTACTTTTACATGAAATATAATTTCTGTATCAAGAGTGTGAAATTTCTACAATAAAATTATCTCCACAAAGTCTGGACTATAAAAAATGTTGCTTAATTACAAAACAAATTATTTCGTTCAATTTTTTTAAAGTTATAATTTGAATTGCAGAGTAATATAACTTTTCATTATTATAATGTTTACAAACTGCGTAAATGAAATAAATTGCTTAATAACATTTAAACGGGTATAATTTAAATAAATAAAAGTTATTAAAAGAACTTGAGGTCTGGTTTTAATTAAACTTTGTGTGAAAGCAACCCCTTAAAACTTCACTGCAACACACTTGCGCCAGTTTTATGTAACAGAATGTATTAAGAAGGGAAACGTAATTATTAATATTACTCATAAAGATAATTCAAAACGCTCACAATGAAAATGCGTCGTTATAATTTCCAGATAATTTTAATGCTGTTTTCCTAGAAATTAATAACGCATTAATTAATGCAATGAAATTTAATTCCACCTCTTCTTATAAAATTGCTGGTAATTAATGATTTTAATGATTATAAACATTTCGATTATGTAGTCAACCGTGCTCTTAAAAAATGCTAATATAAAAATAGAAAAAAGTAAGCAGATATTCATATAGTTTAAAATTACTGTCCGTAAATAAAATTCTTCCAAATAGCATTCGTTTTTCGCTTCGCAAAGCAGATTTGCAACCGTCACGGACCAAGTTTAATGGGCTCAAAGCACGCAAAAATATCCATTAAATAACAAAGCAATTTAACAGTATCTGAAATTAAAAAAGTATATCATTCGAACAATGTAAAATATGTTGAAAAGTCACACAGGTCAGAGTTTTCCGTAAATTCTAAACGAAAGAAATTATTTAAATAATCACTGTCCCGCCAAATTCCACTAGAAACAAAGCCTCGATTCCTCCATTAAAAATACACATTTGTAAAAATTGATAAGCATCATTTTGCTTGCAGTTACACATGCTAACACGCATTTTACAGTAGATAGGATGTGATGTCATACTGTGCATGGCTTCCTAATATTGAAGCTTTAAGGAAAGCCACTTTCGATCATCACTTCCCTTAGCAAAGGAAACGATCTTTTCTCTGTCTCTTATAGGGAGGGAGGCGAACACAGACAGAGATAAAGAGAGAGGGGCGAGGGAGGCATTGAGGAGGGGGTTCCTTGAACGAGCAGCAGGCGATCGTTAATGCTGGCGACATCGTTAGAGGCAGACGAGTGTCATTAGGGAGTATAAACGGTTGCCTAGTCCTATTCTTTCTCTTTAGAAGCCATGATGGCAAAAATGCAACGCACAATTTCCTAAAAGGTCTTGAGGGGATCCAAGGGTACATTAATTTCCTGTGTTTTATTTATAACCAGAAATACAAAACAGTTATAAAAATATAAAATATTGATGTCAATAGGTAATAATTTCCGCTGCAGCTGCTCATAAAAAATAGCACAAATGTTAAATGAAGAGTGTTAGGAGAACTAAAGAGGAACGGTTTAATTTAGAAATCTACAACCATGATATAACGTGCAATCTTGTTAAATTATAACTGAAATATTACTTGGTTGATGCTTGAAAATTGCACGAGTCTCGCTATTAAATGACGAATAATAACAAACCGCTATCCACATCAATATGCATAACATCATGTGCCTTAAACCGATTCGATTTTTCAAGGTAAACAGAGCAGAAACACTATTAGCACTATTTCGGTGTTTAGCACATGTCGACGAGGGCAATTTTCAACACTTCTCGGTTCGTCATTTTTCATTCCTTGTTTTAAAAGTCCATACTCCCTGCGAACCCTGAGTACTACATCGTTCTTAATGACTTTGTAGCCAGAGACAGGTGCTTAGAAGTCAATAAAAGGCAGGTTTCCAAAATGTTCTCAACTCGTCCACCCCTCGTTTACTATTGGGTATTACACCCGGAAGTAGGTCAAGGAACAGTTTCAAGCTTCACGCTCTTGCCAAAACGATTTTCTAACAAAACAAAAAAGAAAGGGTGAATATAAATAATAAAAGACGTAAAAGTGTATTACAAAGAATATCTCCTAGTTCTGTCAGTATAAAATAGATGTAAAGGATTTTTCTTAGAAATCATAATAAAACGGGACTTTCTCAAGGCCTGCTTTTTAATTAAATCGAATTTTTCCATTTACTAATTTCTCTCCATCCCCTCTACTCCTGAGTCTTTCATCTTTGATTTTTATGGCTACAAGAAATATTGCTGTTTGGATCATGTGTTATATTAATTACATTTTCATTATTAAATATTTTTACCTAGCTTGATTTGGTATATGTCGGCTCGTAGCCAACGAAAATGACAGGCCTGGATACTCAAAATTAACCTGACAAAGTAGTCTGAGGAACAATCCAACCTTGATTGTTTCCAACAAATGAAAGAAACTGATTATTAAAATCCACGATGGAGATAATCAACACCACCTAAAGAGACAATGAAGGTTGGATTGTTGCTCAGACTACTATGGTCAGGTGATTTTTGAGTGCCCAGGCCTGTCTTTCTTGTAGGCTGCGATGGCGGCTATTGTGAAGATCGTCATTCACGCTCTTAGAATTTTCTATCATTGTTACTATCCATACTATTCATAGAATGTATTTATCAGAACAAAAAGATCACGAATGACAATTCTGATATTTTAGGAATATTTACATGCAGCAATGAGACAGAAAATAATATCACTTCCACAATAAAAATTTATTCTGAATGCACAGTTCAGCAGCTAACTGCCTTCATCAGCATGAAATAATTAAGAATGAGTAATTTAAAGTTAACAATGTAAAAGAAACTTAAACGTTATATTTAAATAAAATCTTGCAACATTCCAAGAAGGAGCTTTACCTGATACTTAGAAGTAATATTAAATTCGAGAATTCAAAGTCTAGCTAAATTACTAATAAACAATGGAAATTCATATAATCTGCCTCGACAAAGCGATTATCACGTGCGCGTGCCCATGTCAACAATGCTTAAAACATGAACAGAAAATAACAGTGTATTCATTCTTAACGAATCGATTGTTATAGGACATGTGAATACATTATCTTAGTATTTTACGGTCATTGTTTAAGCATGTGAATTCGACTTGAAGGGCTCTACTAAAAAGCCTAATAAGTTGATACAACCAAGCTTGATGGTCATATTTCTGAACACCGATTTTGAAAAAGTTAATCAGTTTTCAAGTTATCGTGCAAACGGCGGCCGGCCGGATAAACGTACAGACTACACGTGCGTTCTTATAAGTGGTTTTTTGCTAAAGCTCCTAATAATGAAAAAAAGTTTTATTATGGAAGTGATATTACTTCTGTCTATACGTTGACTGCAAGTATCTATTAAGGCGTTCAAAGACATTTATATAAAATTATTAAATCTTCTTTGTATTAATCCGATAAATCCTATTAGTCCGTACAAATATGATAAAAGCGACAAATGGAAGGTTTAGCAGTATTTGTCCGTATGGAGCACTTATAGAAGGCCTTAAAATCTAGTGATGCAATTCTGAATTGATTACAGTGGTGCTTTATAAAATCAATAATGTTCTGCACAAACCTTGAAAATTTCTTAAAAATTTAATAGTAGAGAAATTTTTTAAATAATTATTCGCTTCGAAATAAATATAAATTTAAAAATACGCAATTGAAACATAGTTTGCTGTATACAATATTAATAAGGATGATCAAAATTAGCTTTCACAAAGAAGCTAATAAAGAAAACTGTGGATAAAACAAATTCAAACATGCCCGTAGATTGGACTTTGTATACGTATTCGATCCTAAGCGTTTTAAATGCGTTTACAAAGTCTGATCTGGAAAAGCGGAGGATATGGTCGTCCTTGTTTTAATATCACAAGTAAGCTTTTTGAAGGTCAATCAAACGATTAACTCAATGTTTTGGAAATATAAAAAAGCATAGCCAATGTCCATAATCGGTTGTTTGTTTCTGTCTAACATTGTGAAATATCGCAATTTTAATTTTAAAAATCAAAAGCCTGTAACTTCATTATTTAGTCGAATTCTTGTGTTCAGAATATAAGAACGCTTGCTTCTCGAATACGCGATTTAATAAAATTATAAAAAAAACAATATTATATAAATAATATGAGCAAATTTTCTTATCATCATACTTTTTAGGAAGCTTAAATTGCTAATATGTGAATTTCTTTTTAACCTCCGAATTATTGCCAAAAAATACTTTACATAAAAGCAGGCGCATAAAAATTATTCATTTATTTCGATAAATCATGAAAGTGTTTTATAGAAAACAAGGCCTCTTTCTCCCGTCCTCCCTTGCCTGCGATTGCTCATACACCACGGATGCCTTGGACCACTTGTCGCCACGATTCCGTTCGATTTTCTCGCCGCTTCGTCTGACTCATCCGGACATCGATTTTTCGTTTCCCGTCGACGCCAGGCCCCGATCGAGTCCGGACTTTCCTCGCCGTCTGAGGCGGCTTCTCTTCCCGTCATCAGAAGGTCACCCCCAACAAACGAGCTCAACTCATAAGTATAGGGATAAAAAATAAAAAAATAAAAAAAAAAGGAACGGAGGCAGAATGAAGACGACCACGTCCCAAAACCTTTTTGCTACCTCATCTTCCACACGAAGAGTAATAAACACTATCTTCCCCATCAAGTCTAATTTTAGAAGGAATTGCATCATTTATAGAGAAGGAAATTGTGATGAAAGTTTTCTACATGTGTGAAAAGAAGAAAAAAAGTAAAAAAATTTAAACTTCGACGGATAATTGCAGAAGTGAAAGGCTGTGGATATAAAATCTACTGAATACGTAATATGACATGCATTAACATTTTTGATCTTAAAAATACGTAGATACGAATTTACCTTATTTTATATCTTAATTGGAATTTTTCTACCTTTTTTTTTAAATTAAGTAGAAATTAGTATATGATATGAAACAGCATCTTAAAATTACGTTCTTAAAATTGCTCCATTATACATTACGCTACAATTCCAAAAGTCGAACGTTGTTGCGAATTAAACGACTACTTTGTACTGAAAATATTTAAAATTTTAGTTTCATTTTCGACACTTTATAGATTTATCTAGGGAATAAGATATTACGAATGTTTTTTAACTCTCCGTTTATTTCCCCATGTTTTAGCTTATCGTCACGGGCAACCATGCAAAAACTAGGCACGAATATTCCTTTTTTTAATAGGAAAACTTTCCTTTCGCTGAATTTGATTTTTTATTTCCTCAGTATATGTTTTCAATATATTAACTTTGCTGGAATAAAAGACAATCAGTACATTAGTAAACAAGGATTGAACAGGTGAACTGAGGAGTCCTACATAGAGTTTTATTTTCTCTCTGTCTACTTCAGGAAGTTGGAGGTTTTCTAGGGACAAAAGGTGAGGAGTTTATCTAAGCTAAAAGAAATAAAAAAATAAAGGGTTTCTAATGTTTTCTTTTTTTTTTCTTTTCAACTACGTTCACAGCGATGAATCGTTCTTATTACGACACTCTCGGGAAATGGAGCCAATGCAAAGCCTTTACTCTTTAGGAAACTTTCCTTTTCTGCTTTACTCATTCTATTAGAATTAAATTTATTTGCAATTTTAGGCAAACTAAAATATAATTTTTCTCCCCTTTTCCTTCTTTACTTTGTATCCATAGTAACGACTTTAATATTCGGAAGGAGTTATTGACTGTTCCAATAACTCTTTATGATAAGCCAATCAATGCGAAATGATATCAACATTTAAAATGGTCATAACGAGATGACGCTGACTTTTCGGCTTGTTTATAAAATACATTTATCAGTTGCAACGTGCATCATGCAAAGGTATCAACCAAAGGCAACACCAACGGTTCCGCCAAAGGCGTTACCAAAGGTTCTACCACAACACCAAAGTCTTTTGTGGCCTGAGTCTTTTGTGGATGATGTGTGCACACAAGTCGTTATTAATGACGGCAATTGACCTCATAACCGAGGAGGGTCGTAACAAGTGGGGTCTACCTGTAATCCCCTCCAGAGCCCCCGTAGGAGCCCGAGGTGAGCAGGACGCCCGACATGGCACCCTCTTTGGCTGGGGGTTCGTTTGCACTGGTCAGCTGTGCGGGGCAGTGGTGGCACTGCGAAGGCGGCGGCAACGGCGGCAACGGCGGCAACGGCGGTGGGTGCGGCAACAACAACAACAATCGTGCATTTGGCAATTGGGCAATGTCAACGGGTTCGCAGATGCAGTGATAAGTGTGCGAGAAAGTAACGGTGACAGACAGACAGACAGAAAGAAAGAAAGAAAAAAAAGCGAATTTCGATTACTCACACCAAAAGACTAGATATTTAAGTTTTTAAGATGTTAAGATTTTTTTTTTCTTTAGAATGGAAAAAATAAAACTTATGTGCGGTAGAAAAATAAAAATAAAGCAAATAATAAACCTTTAAGGCAATTTTTAAATCTAAACGTTGGTAAAGTTTTCGATGCAAATGGGTGAATTTTTTTAAAATTAAATTGTTCTTTTCTGTATGTCATAGCGTAACAAAAAAAAACTTTCCAAAAGCCAGTCTAAAGCCGTTATGCTATACATAGGTTACTTCTCCATTGAAATGCATAACATTCTTTTAATCCATGAATAAATAGGAACAAAAAATTCTTTACTTCTTAAGGCGTTAAGCTTAACTCACATTCATAGCTTGGAAAAATTAAAAAATAATAAAAAAATAAAAAAAATTTTCAAAATTCATCAACGATATGAGTCAAAAACTTCTTTCACCGGAACACGCCCTTATTTTATTTCTATTTTTTATAGGTTGAATAACCTAACAATACGGATTTCCATGGCAACAGCCGTTAGTTGACAGGTATCGCATTGACGAGCGTTTGCATTTTTCATTGGTAGAAAAGCCCGACTGCATTGTTTGAATGGAGCCAAAATAGGGGGGTGGTTGTGTTCGGGGTTCCACGGTTTCTATGGATAATTTATTACAATGATAGCAAACACGGCACTCTTCATTTAACACAACAACACCTAGGGATGAGCAATGCAAAACCGTGAATAATTTCATTTGCATAATCGACTCATTTGATGGACGTAAAACTTTTTGGGATTTTTTTTTCTTGTCAATAATAAAATAATTTTTTCTCTTCTAATCAGTCGGGGGAATTGAAGATCTTTTTTTAAATTAATTTGAAAAACTACCTCTGAAGGAAAAATTTTTTGAATATCCACAAGTGATTTTTCTTCTTTTTTATTTATAGGATCGTGAAGAAACGTGAGATTAAAAATAATTTTAATTATGAAAAACAATTGATAATCAACAAAATAAAAAATAGCATAAAATTAACTAGAGGTTTCTTTACTTTAATAAATAAAGATCGAAAATTTAAAAAAAAAATTTATTTGATATAGCACCCCCCCCCCCCCCCCACTAACTCACTTCCAATCCAAATATGATAAATAATTTAATGTGGGTTGGGGGGGGAGGGGTGTTATTTCAAAATAAACTTTATTGTTGGGGAAAAGGGGGTTTCACACTCACCAATCGTCTGCTCTGTCTCCGGCAGGACGGGCAAAGTCGGCGGTCACCACCATAGTTGCCCCAGGGTTACAAAATGTAGGTAGCAGCATGGCGGCTCACACATGTGACTTCCCACCGGGTGGGAGGGGGTTGACGGGGGAGATGGCCTTCGACGATATACACGGAAATGGTTCCGAACCGAGTAGACAAATTCTTTTAGAAAGGGAGGTGAGCGGTAGACAAACTGTAGAAGGAATTCGTCAAGGGTTTGTTTTTCCCCTTCGAGTTCGTAGACGGTCTACAACTAAGATAGAACACAAGGAAACTAGGGTCAGGATCTGGCTATCTAGTTTAGGCTAGGTTTATCTAGATGTGGGGTGGATACCGTCCTTTCCGATTCTCGGATTTCTGTTGCCTTCAAATTGATGTTTAGCTGATTTTCTGCACTCTATAATTACTCATTATTCTTCGCCACGTCTCCTTCTCTTGCCTCAACGTCGTATAATAGAGAGTAATTACGGTAGTAATGTTGGTTCGTTTTTCTGTAAACGTGTATCTAAGACAAAGAGACGTCACAAAAAATTATCTGAACTTGTTGATAAAATTGCATCTAACACCGTATGAGTCGATGTAGTTTACACAGTTAATTCGCCTTTTAATATATAAATATATAGATAGACAGATATATAGCTATAGCTTTGATATTGAATATAAAGCAAGCACATCCACGCAACGACGATTAGGGTACACAAAGTTGTTGATTTATATCCGGATTAGTCACGTCTTGAAAACTTTTTCTTTAATCCTTTTCTTGAATAGGCGCAAGGGCATCGTCATATAAGAATAGGTAATCCACATTCGGTTTTTTGCTTTTTTCCTAAAGGTTATCACGGAATCAAGTGACAATTTATGGTCGGACTGAGATCGTTTGTGACTGGACTTGAACAGTCAGTATGGAAGAGAAGCGTTTCATTATGCAATGTTTAAACCACGTAAAAAACACTTAAAACACTTGAGGTGAAGCAGTTTTTGTTTTCTATTTTGTTTGCTTTTTTTTGTAAACTTTAGATATATAGAATATGTAGAAAAGAAGAATAGTAAAATACACAAGACACGAACGATATTACGAGTACTTTTGGTTTCAGTTAAGTACGAGTAGTCCACTACCTCGCTCGTGGTGTGCGCGCGGAGGCATGAGGGTCGTTCGGCTTCCCACGAACGGCCCACACACCCAACAGCCACCGCGAAAGAGAGGGGCTCCTCTGCTTGATCTCACTTCCCGGCAAATGTGACGTTTACTCCCGGGAAATACCTATGAACCCGCGATAAAGCTCCACAGTAAGACGGAAAGAAACGAGATGCGCTCCGAAAACCATAGGAGGCTCGGCGACAAGGTGTTGCTGCACGGAGGCGTCTAAGCGACAGAGGCGGTTAAAATGTGTCAACTCGAACCGCTGCAAAAGACCAATTCACTTGTCCGAATATTCTAATGGAGCACGGGACATGGGGATACGTTGTGTGGGTGCGGGGGAGAGAGAGGTGACGACCGTCACATGACTATATCCCGGCGCCAGGTGAGTACAGCGTGAACGATGTTCCTTGACCAGGTGAAGCTTAAATTAGCATCCATATTTATCCATGTGAGAGGGAACTATAAGAGAATAAAAAAGCGCAAGAAACAAACACAAAAAAGGATGATGAAGACACGATGCTTATTCGAAAGTAAAAAAAAAAAAGAAAAAAAGAAAGCAAGAGAAAAAGATTTATGCAGAGTGATAAATTAATTTCAAGAGAAATGAATCGTATTTAACTCTTACGCTCTCACCTCCATTTAAGAAAGCAACGCCCTACTCGATAAAATTAAAGAAAACTTTCCAGCAGTGGATGCTCCGCTCACCTGAGTTAGAAAACTTTCTCACCTGGTGAATGAGCGGTAGGTGAGGTTCCTTCATTCGCAGTCCAATTGGGTATTAAAGAGGGGCGTGGAGAGCCAAAGTCGCCTGGCTTCCCTGCATTGTGTGGTGCGGGCTCCTGGTGGGTCTTTTAATGCAAGCAATGTAATTCCTCCGTTTTTTTGTCGCCAGCGAAAATCGCCTTTCTTGCCTCTCGATCCCTCTCTCTCTCACTCTCTCCCACGCGACTCAAAATCGGACAGGCGTAAGGCTCGGTCGCCTTCTCCCGCTCGACTCTGCCATCGATTCACGGGAACCGTTGGTTGTCGCTAGTTGCCTGGCAACGGCCCTTGAATCGGCCAATAGCAGCAGAGCTGGGGCGCTTTACCGCAGCGAGGGCCGCCGCTGCCCGTGTTTATGCAGAGATCCCACGCGCGCACGCACGCACCCCAGGGCCGCGCGGTCGATACGAGCAGCACCGGTACGCGCGCGCCTCAAAACGCACCCCTTTTTGCAAAGCCCAAAAACCGAGCGACGCGTTCAACACGTTCACGTGGCGCAATAGGCGCCCGGACGAATGGTGGCGCTCTTTACTGCCGAAAAAAAAATAATAAAAAATAGAAGGAAAAGATAAAAGGGACACAGCGCACTAACCTAACCACCAATACACATTAAATGAAAACACTTCAAACAAAACCAGAGGTTAATTTGTCGAGGTTGCAGACGAAAGTTGTTGCAAAAAATACGAATCAAGAGCCTTTGCAACGGGAACCTGTTTGCTTTGCTACAAATGGGTCGAACGTTATATATCGGAGATTCAGATGCACAGAGAGTGAACATTATTATTTTTTAACTGAAAGCCTATTTATAAATAAAGTTTTAAAGCTCCACTTAATGCTAGAAAAACAGCTACATTCAAATAAAAATAACAACAAAAGCACATCGATCGTTTCAGAAGCAAAAAGCAAAACAAAAGAAGTGCTTTTGTATGATTCAAATGAAAATCATTTTACTCTATAATCTCGTCAAGTGCAACTATCAGAAATAAAGACAACAGTGTGAACTTTAATGTCATAGAACGACTCAAGCTGTACCTACTACACTTATATTATTAAATTATCAAAAAAATAACACAAATTGCCACTCTAAAACCATCAAAGGCCTGAATGTTTCCAACTTCCTGTTAAAGACTCTCAGCTTTAGGAGGGACTGATCTGTTTGATTAGTAAAGACTAGTGAGCTTCTCTCCACTGACGCAATGCACCACCACTGATATCCACCAAAGGTACTACAATCTCCCTATTTCTCGAGTCGAAGTGGCCCGGCCCCCACCACCGTTTTGCCTCCTTTCTTCGCTTCCCTTTCCCAACCAACGACATATTCTGCCTTTTGATTCGACTTAAATCTTCACGCGGAGAGCTTCTCCACACTCCCACCCACACAAAGAATTGTTGTTGGACAAAAGAGAAAAGAGCCACAGTTCCTCTTTAATAAACGCTTCACACGGACACGGCACTCTGAAAGTTGTTTCCTTTCAAGGAAGAAAAAGGTTGTTGATACTAGAGTGGGGGATGAACGTAACGCGTGGAATAGGAGGCACGAAAAGACTAGAAACAGTTCCCAATCTTCTTTTTTTTTTTAAAAAAAAAAAAAAAAAGAAAAATTCGACTTCTACATTTCCCAACCCGCGTCTTCGACGTCTCACCTTCCTTCCCCGGCCGAAGCCAATCGTTTCACCTTGTGCGCCATTTACACGAAGGGACACTGACTCCTAGCAAAACGACCAAGCATAGTTCCTGGTTCAAACAAATCCAAGTCGATAGAGATTTTTTAATGCCGTGGTTCCTCTTCAATGAAATTAAAAAAAAGTCGCTAAACCATTAAAAATCTATGGAAACTATTCCAATTAAAATTCGCAGCCAGTAGAGGTCTTTAGCATTATCTTAAGTTCGGATTCTTTCATGACTTAAGAGTACTGCAGCGAAGCCACTTTACTAAATTACTCATTAGAGTAACTTTACCTCTTCGCTGTTAATTAGAACCGAGACAAAAGATGACAGAGTTTAAAAAGATATTTAAATAATATTAGTCTGTTTGGAGTATACAGGGTATCGAGCTGCTTAAGAAGACTGTCGTAGAAGTCGCGTAATTTTACTTAATGCTCGATACCCTGTACACTCCAAACAGACTAATATTATTTAATTATAATTAAATTCCTGACAAAAAAGATCCTAGATAAATTTAGAGTTATATTAGTTTAGGAATATTATATTTGACTGTTGCAGCAAACATTAAAACGTGTAAAACAGAAAATCTAATACTGAACTCTACGAAAGAATATACTGGGTAATCATGAACCAGGTAAGTCTCTATTTCAAATTTGGACAGAGGCGGAAGGCGGACATTTTGAACACCTTCTGTGAACTCATCCGTTAAGCATAAGGCAAACAAAATTGCCCCAAAATTTAATTAAGTTTGCATATGTTCATATTAGGTTATTCACCTTGTAAGGATAGAGATACTTTGGTCACTCTGCACTTTTGTAGATTCCAGAAGACTTCTTTCAGTTCAACGTGCTCTTGCAATAAAATTTAGAATAAGATTTTAAAAGTGCAAATTCATTCGTTTAGATTTCAAATTTTCTTTTTTTTTTTGCTCATAATAAAGTTGTACTAAAAATCAAAAATTAAACGCTGTTTTCCTGAAAAAATATTAATTAATACATGCAACATTTTCATTTAATAATACTATAACCAAATAATGACAACAATATAACCAAAAAACAATGAATAGAAGAAATATTGTTCAAAATTTAAAAAGAATACCATTGTAAGACATTTAAACATCTCAACTGAAAAAAATACTGATGATGTCCGAAAGGACGAAAATCGATTATATATTAAACATTAATAAACCAATTGTATTGTA
The DNA here is from genome assembly GCA_023313115.1 of Rhysida immarginata. NCBI lineage: Eukaryota > Metazoa > Arthropoda > Chilopoda > Scolopendromorpha > Scolopendridae > Rhysida > Rhysida immarginata. The sequence continues at coordinate 1,122,364 of JAHWFO010032172.1, forward strand.
AAATGGACCTTATAAAATTATAAATGTAATGAACTTAATGATAAAAGTGTTATATAAATTAATCTATTCAAGTGAAATGTTTAAGTATTTAAAAAATATATATAAATTAAACGTCAAAACTTTAATAATGCTCTTTCTACTAAAAAAAAAATGCTTTTAAAAACAGTACGGAAAAGAAGATGAGAAAGCAAATCGATCTTAAACATGTTAGCCTTCTACCCTCCGTTCTCCGTATTTTGAAATCCGTGACAGAACCATGTCCACACGTCACTAGGAGAATGGATAGGCAGAAACTATCACTGTCGTCAGAAGATTGGCACCCATATACGTAAATGTGTGGTTGTGTGTGAGGGTACGAAAAGGGGTGACGGGATAAAAGAGGAGGGGGGGGGGAGATAAAAGGCACTTTTTAGGACAGTAAAGTGTCCGGTCGTGTCTACTTGGCGGCAGAAGGGGATGTTTGACTCGGTCGGAACGGACTGGCCCTTTGCCGTCAACTTGTTCGTCTCCACCTTCACGGCAACAACCAAGAACACAAACAAACACGCCACCTAGCAACGCGGCTCGATCAATGGGGACAGTTAACGTCCATTTCTACTCCCCTCTCTTCTCAACTTACCCTCCCCCTGAGAACCAACCGACTTTCGTTTAAGTCGTCATTGCGTGGTGGGTCTTCAAAAAGTCCCAGCTCCTCCCATGAATTACTCCCATTTTCAGGAAAAAAAAAAGTGAGTGCGAATTTGCTCTGAAATTAACGTTTCTTGTACGAGGCACACAACATCCCATTTCGCGTTCGCCTGCATCTCGTGTGATCGTTGGCGAAACCACTTCGAAGCCCCCATTAAAAGAAGAAAAGAAAGCGATCGCCTGCTACCAACAAGCCAATCAAGTATGAAGAACAATTTTATGCAGGTGCCATTACTCTTTTCGATATAAACTGACTTAGGGAGTATTGCAACACTTGAGACGATGTCGGCAGTATTTCATTCGACGATAAGATCTCTTGGTTAGAATCCCCTTAAAGTGTTTCTCTGTGCCTCTAGAGAATTTTTTTGAATTAAGATAGATTTAGCTGTACGTCTCTCAAGTACTTTTAAAGGAGAAATGACAGAAGATGAAAAAAATTACTTTGAAGATTATGTAAAAGTTATTCAATTACTCATCAAACAAATTAGTTTAATGGCAGCATTATGCAGCAATTTTATAACCAAACTTTTTCTCCAGTGTTTAAGTAAACAACGAAGCTTTCCAAAAAATGGGCAACATTCGGCGTATCCATCAGTGGAAAAAGAAAAAAAAAACTAACCCAGAGGGGGGGAACTATTTATTTTCCTGAATGATTTATAGCCCCCAGTCCATGCATCTCGTTCAAAATCTGCTTTGGTCGTCATCTGATTCTAAAAGGGCGCCCCACTGAATGCTAACGATATCCCCAACTCGACAGCCTTCGGAAATATTTATGAAAATTTTTCAAGGAAAAGAAAGAGAATTTCCAAAAACCGAAAGATGTAATATTAAGACAGTTTTAAATCGAACTTAACAGCAGTACTTTCAGATGTTCGTAGAATAAGAAGAATGTATGAATTTGCTTGACTCATTGCCAAAAAGAGTAAGGGATGTCAGAGCGGGCAAAAAGAGGTGCTCAAGAATCCTACAGTTTTTTTTATCTTTCTATCGTGCCGATTAAAGGGTATATGTTATTGTAAACACTTGTTATAAGCTTCCATGCCACATATATCTTTCAGCAAGTCGCAATTACGACATAATAATAAATTTCATCTTAAGCCCCATTGTAACCTTCAACCTGTCTTTTTGAAATAACTAACCTTAATAAGGTTTAATAAAATTAATATATATAATACACCCAAAGTCAAAATCTGAATATGACCTCCATAAATTCAATTAAGAGCGATTCGATTTCGCTAATTCATAAGTTATTCTTAAATTTAAGACTAGGATCCGAGTTAAAAATATCGAAGTTAAAAAAAATTTAACTATCCGTTTTTTTTAATATTTTAGATAACGTTTTATGAACTCCTCACGCTCTCAGTAAATTACTTAAGTTCTACGTTTAAAATGGCCTCATTAATACGAAGAGTGTTCCAAATTAAAAGCGGTCCCAAGTCTCTCATCATTTGATCACCGGCGGGGTCAAATCTTATCATGTCTTACACTTCATTAAGGGATTTTCATTTCATGTGAACTGAGTCTGAGAATTTCATTTCATTAAGCTAAATAGCCGTCGTTGAACTAGAGACACTTCGAGCAGATGGACGATCGCTCTTGTCACAGAATGACGGACGAACAATCCAGAATGAACGAATTACACATGGGTCTTTTTTAATTTTTAACAAGTCCCTGAAAGTCCACAAAAGGACATTTTAGAAATAATAAAGAAATAAAACGCTGTAAGTAAATGAGAAAAGAAGAACTCGATGAAATTAAACGTTACTTTTAGTAGTCGGAGAATTATATTTCACGTTCAAGTTGAAGGAGAACGACATGGTAGACGATGCAAGTTAGTGAATACGTTAAATTAAAACTCAAGAAAATATCAACAGCAGCCAATAGTTCTTATTGAATTAAAATAAAAACGATTGCAAAATTCACGTCATGGTGTCAAATTCAATATGCATTTCTGTGTGGATATTAAATATTCCAAGATAGCAAACATGTTGGTCGTTCGATAATGTTTCGCAATATTTTCCAATGGAAATTTCAATTTTCATTGCGCCCCAACAAGGAGTTTATAGTTTACAAAGCAAATCTAAAGAACCTCAGAATATCGTAAAGTTTTAAAATTACGAAATGCCCGAAACTATTTGCATACGTGATAGAAGTTTCCTAAAGCCGTAAAAATGCATTATTTTATTTTTTACATTTAGAAATTCTTTATACGAGGTCCACAGATTTAGATTTTTATGAGTAGGTGAGGCAATTCATCGTATTTAAATACAAACGATAAAAAAAACTACAAACAATAAACTTCCTTTATATCCTTTGGAGTTCTGTTTAATAATTTGACTAGAAATAGCGCGCTTACCAAACGCTTGGAAATTAATTTTCCATCCCAAAAGTTATATCATGTTTATTAGTAAAATTAATTACTATTCAAGAATCGTTAAATGATTTTGATCAAGAAGTAGTTTTAATTTCATGAACAACACAAAAAAGGGTCATATGAATAGAATTACATCGTATTAATTTAGTATATCAATGATTACCACAAAAATGGGCAAAATTTAAATAAGACAAATCTTAATTTCACATTCAAAAGAAAACGCTTTTTAGACAACTCATTATTACACTATAAAACAAAATATAGTTCTAATTATTATCGTTCAGACCGTGTCAACAAATGGAAAGCCTATTTTGAGCTCAAATATTTTCCCCTTTAGTTGGAGTGAGGGCTCGACTGACCATCTCCCGCCCTCCATTTGTCACGAGGCCTGTGATGTTTCATTATCAACACCAACAGCCAACAACGTTCCTTTATTTTTCAACTTATCAACTTCCATTACATTTCCCTTCTCATCTCTTGTTGAACTTTTATACTCTGAGAATTTTTTTTAACTTTCTAATTTTTTTCTCCTTCACTTATCCTTTATGTTGAAGTAAATCATTTACACCACGAAAGTTCCCTCCAACACTTCCGAGCAAACGAATGAAGAGAGAGAGAAAGAGAGAGGGTGTGTGTGACCTTTTAACCTCTCATTCCCTTCCTTTCCTCCGACGATGGAGACGTGAAAATGAAACTAAAGCCTTTGCTCACGGTAAGATGGCGTAGAAAAGAATCTTTCATGATTTTTATTAAAAGCGAGAAAAATTCGACCTAGTCTAATAAAAGGTACCGCCCTTCTTTCTTCAATAAATAATGGAAGAGCTATCGTTGAAAATATTTTTGCGAAACGCAATGAGTAGCAATAAATAATAAATTTAAAAACAATTAAAATGAAGTCAAAATCTCATTCTTTATTGTATTCATTCATTATTCAAACTAACATTATTAATTTAACTCGCGAGGTAGAAAAAAATAGACTTTTATCGCTTTCTTGAAAGAACTATTACAAATATCAGTTGCTATGTTTAAGTTTTCTTGGAGGAATCTGAAAAGTAAGAGACAGTCTATCTTGTGGTAGACAAGCAAGTTAAATTGAAAAATTTAGCTTTTACATATGCTCTTCAACGGTAGGCATGGAAGAAATTACTACTAGCACATGATTAGCGAACAAAATTCTAAAAATGATTATTTTTTTGTAAATTTATGGAAGAAGCTTTTTTTTCACTCTGTGTTCAATTTTTGCTTTTTTTCCAGGGTTCTTGTGTCTCGTACTTCTTTTCTTCTACATCCGTTATTTATAAGACTAAAAATAATTGCTAAGTTGGAGAGTGAAAATAAGAATAAAGGTTTTGAGAATCGCACTTGAAAAGGTCATATTGACAGTTTCGTAAACTGCTAAATTTAATTTTCAGAGGTTGAGCCTCTGTATGAGTTTATTTATTATGCGTGAAAACGGTGATCGATTTCCTAGAAAGTGCCTCGAAGCAAAGAACTGAAAAAACTGGTTTTAAAAGACCCTGATGTTCAGTAGAGAGTAAGCAATGACTGCAAGACTGCAAAATAAATCGGAGTTTTTGTTTTGACCTCTCCGAACATGGAGAAATTAAATCTTGCAAAACGTTAACAGCGGAACTTGCGCAAATTTTAATTTACAGAGATAAAAAAAGGACTTTTTGGAAAAGTGCGTAAAACATAACGAAATTATTTTTTTAAACACAGACCGACAATTCAAATATCTTGCCTTATTTGCAAAGTTGAAATTCTTTTTAAAGTATATTTTACTAAGTTACAATTCATAAATCATCTGTAAGGAAAAAAATTTTAAAATGAAAAAAAAAATAAGCTAACTATCACTTCACCCAAGTATATTTTTCTTTTTTTTGACATTTTAAAGGAAAAGTGCTTTTCATTCTTTTTTTTTAAATCTCGAAAGCATTTACATTTTTGAAACTTCTAAAACTACCTTGCGATTAATTTTTATAGTATTAAAATGGCAGATTTTTCCTGTTAGACCGCCTGATTGTAATAAACATTTTTCTATTAAACAAACAAACCTTTTCAATTCGTTAATATAGCCTGTGTTTTATTATAGAAGGTGAACTCAAAGACATGCTTACAAAAACGTTATACTGTAATTTAGTAAGAAAGAAAGTAAGTGTAATCGCATCCACGTTTTCTCTGCGAATTATGAAAGTTCTATGAAAAGAAGGTTTCAAATTAATGTTGTTCAGGACGATTTTGTTTTTGAATGGTACACATTAATCGAGACAAGGTCAAGAGAAGGTCTTGATTGCACAAAGCAAGGTTATCAACCCTATTCAACTATATTAATTAATAAAAGCACATATAGGTTATAAAGAACAACCTAATATGTTATAGATTACTATCATCGTTCATGTACATTCTTTTGAGATTCAATAAATCTTGAGTAAGAAATGTATCCAAGGTGAATTGAAAAGCGAATTAATTTCAAAATTGCAAAAATAGTCATGTCTCCTAAGATTCATCCATCTTGGTCAAACTATTAGAAGACAAAAAAATTCAAACAATTCAGATAAAAATGACTAATAAAATCACTGCGACTTGTTATGATGTGAGTTTACTTTTTTAAAATTGCGGAGAAAACTTTAATGTTATATTGTAAAAAAAAGCCCAAATCAAATTCAAATATTTCACCCAAATGTCTGTAACAAACACTCAATAGATGTGCTTAAGGCATTTTGCACTAAATGAAATATGCATTCCAAATCTTACCCATGTAAGTTAAATACAGGTTCCGAGTAATGTCTGTGTGTACATCCGGATGGCCACAAATATAAGAGCGACCGATGGCTGAGTTTCCATTAAAATATATAAATGTTTCCATTATAAGTGTTATTCAAGATAATTTTTTTAAAGTTAACATTTCAAAGGGGAGAACAAAATATATGAGACATGGACGTGATGAATTTGTATGTAAGTGGTAAGGATTTCAGGCAGGACAAGACTCCTATAAATTTTTCTTGCCTATGCGTCGGTCATTTTTCTGCGACAAATATTACTCTTGTATAAATTTAATTTCAAAGGGCATTGAAGTTTTTTCCTCTCTTGAATCGAAAGAGAATCTATCTCATTTCTATCTCTGTAATTGTAGAAGGCACCTTCTAGAATATAATGCAAAGAATTTTCTATTTCACCTTACAGAATTTTCATTTTCAGAGAACAGCTTCGCTGAATATGGATATTTTAATATGTATATAGCAAAATATTAATTTTTCGTTATATTTTCCTCGTAAGATGTTTTGGTTTTCATTCTGATAATAAGTTCTACACACATTCAGTTCCGCCAAGAAACCACTATGGAGAAATAATCGACTCTCTAATAGAGCAGTTACGAAATAAAATTTCGTTACATTAATTAATTTATTTTATAATTTCATTGTTTCTGTTTTTATTGAAAACATTTTAGAAAGCTAGAGAAACCTGGATGTTATTTTACTCTATGTTATTAAAATAGAAAATCAGTGCCGAAAAACTACAGTGACTGCTACCTAACCAGTAAATAAATGATGGTGACTAGGCTAGACGAGGTCTAGTGTTCCATGCCTTAAAGTGAATAATGCCGGGACAGTAATTCTTATCTCCTAAGTAGTTCACCGGCTTGATATACAGCTATTAAATAAGTCTGCAAACCTAAAAATATCTTTAAGATTTATTCCAAGCTGCTTTTCTTAATTACTTTTGTACATCTTCTCTATTAAAAAGTTCCTGAAAAACAGAGTCAAAAAATGCAATTATTCAAGATGTTGGTGCTTTAATCGACGAGGTTTTGCAATGCTTATTTTTTTGTTTGACGGACTAGATGCTTATCCAAGTAATAATAGCCTAACTCGAAATCTAGACATTTTCTCCCTCCCTCCACTGTTCACCAGACATGTTGTTGTCGATATCTCGACTGTCCAATCGACAGTAGCCCGTTGGAATCGCGGAGAGAGGAATATAACGGAAAATGGGGGAGGGGAAAATAAGTCTCCCTGTATTTATCGTCAGCTTGAGTGTCTCCATTTTGCAGTAACAGCATTTGGGCGTGGTGGTGATAATCCCTCTAATGCACAAGTGCGGTTCCAGAGGGCTCTTCTAGCTACGGCGCCGACTAATTGGGGATTAAAATAACCAATGACCCACTGAGCCACGTGAGGAAGTGCAACACCGGTCGTCCCACTCTCGGAGTCTCGTCATCCTCAATTATTCATCCTTTCATTATTGTAATAGCTTCGTTTTCGTAGGAGCAATGGAGGGTTAAGGAGGAGGATGAGGACGATCGCAACTCCGAGGTAGCCCTCGATCCAATCCAGTTGGAAAGTAAGAAAGGGGTTCGTAGAGAAATTTAAAGTTGCAATGGTAAAAATTATTCAGACATATGGTTAGAAAAGTGAAGATTAATGTTGAAAGTGAGAAAAGATGAAGAATTAGAAGTCATACAAATTTTCGAGTGCAGTTCATAATCTCTGGATTTACTTGGAAATACTGTTAAAGTTATGTGTGTGTTTTTTTTTAATACTCCCTCCATATCAAAATGATTGCCCGATTTAGAAAAATTTTATTTGTGGTGGTTAATTTTACAAAATATCAACAAAAAAATTCAATAAATTGAATTAGTGTTATTAATTATTTAAGTAAATTTAGAGTATCCTGTGCCTTTTTAATTGTCATTTCATTACAAATTATAGACTCTGGAAGACTATTCTGTCACATTTACATTCCTTCAATAACTCTTGTTATTGCGTTTCTTGACTCAGGTTTTAAATTTCGTGTTTGTCCCATATAGAGTGACGTTATGTTTAACTTTCAAAATTTAAAAGAGGTTAAAAACAAGTTGTATGGCAGTAGCGGCTAATTTTTGAACCAACTGTCACAATGATCTTAATTCACATGTTATCAACGCTTACTTACCTAGCGTGTAAAATATAATGAGGTATGATTCATATCATCATCAACTCAGAAATTTTTTTACCATTTTTTATTTTCTTAATTTAAAATAATCAATTAAAAATCGGATGATCATTTAGATACGGAGGGAGTAGTAAGTAACGGACTGATAAAATCTAAAGAAATATTCTTTCTGCATAAGCATAATTAGATTTTAAAAATCAAGATAATTTTACAAACTAAATAGTTGTATATAATCCAAAGGAAAAATTGCGTGAGTGTTCAAAAACCAGTTATTCTTTTAATCTTCATAACACCGATTTGGATCTAAAACTGCTTAATTTAGGTGTTTCAAGACAGTCACAAAACCTTACAATTCCCTAAAATTATCATGGAAATCAAATTATTTATTAATTGCTTAGGGCCATTTAACTCTTGCATAATAACACAATTTATAAAATTTTGGACCTCTCTAAAATATTCGTATGCCTTTAGAATTCCTTATTTAATTTTAAAAGTTTGAGTCACTACGAATAAATTGTTTCTGATCACGTATACCTATTTTAAGAGAAATTATTCAAAGGAATGTCAAAACAAATGAATTTCGAAATTCAAACAAGAGCTATACACATGGACGCCTGATAGTAATATTTATTGTTCCAGCAGAAATTTGTAAATGTTCCAGAATCCGCCTTCCCTTTCTCCCATTTTTGTCACCTAAATATTGCAGAGGCAAAGCAAATGGAGTGCGAACGAATGGCACTTGAGTCGATGCCACAACACTTCAAACTAATACACACATGCACAGGCATCACACAATACACACACACTCATACGCAGAGATCCCTAATTGAATTCGGTGGCCAAATAAATATCACCGAAACACACTAATCCAATTTCTTGTCTGGTTCCTGTTTTATGCAGTGCACTCTTGTAATATCGCTTTATGAAAAACTTTTCCCAGCACCATTCCATTTATTTTCTGTCGTTGTAGAGAAGAGAAAACGCTACGAATCTAACTTAGTACTAATGGGTTGGTAACCTTTAATCTCATTGAATGTTCGAACTCTTCTAAGAATTAACGCCACATTCTGTTAAGTGATATTTATCTGACAACAGCTAATTCAATCTAATGCCTACAGTCTCTCCAAAAATAAAAGAAATTCTTGGCATTCTTCAAGCTTTTTTTTTTGAACATTTCATTTTGTGATTCATAATTGAAGAAATGTTTTAAAAGATCTACAAAAACTCCATTTCATTTTTGGAAATTTTAGAGGGCCAGTTTAATAAAGGAATAAATATTATTGAATAGGACACTAAATTATGGATAGAATTTCTTTATTGTATTTTTTATAAGTTTTCTCAATTGTTAACTAAACAGGCTTTAAACAAATACAATTAAATCATAAAAAAACAAATTATTAAATTTCAACCAGATTTTATTATTATTATTATTATTATTATTATTATTATTATTATTATTATTGTAAAGCACACCTTAGGTGTAATAAAAGGTTTAGGTTTAGTCATAAAAACCACAGTAAAATATCATGAAGAGCTGGAGATTATACTTCATTGTTTCCATCTACATAATAAGTTTCCAATTGTCTTTTAAAATGGCGACAGGAATTTTGACATGTTGAGGCTTCGCATTTTATAGCCAATGTACGTATTTAAAATGGAAAATCATTCCAATATTGTATTGCATTATAGGGAAAGTGTTGATCTCTATATTTAGATGTTCTTAACGGTACCTGTATCAGTCCATATCTAGTCTTTCGGCAATTACTTCCCTCGCAAAGCCATTTTCTGACATAAGCCACCGGATGATTATTCATTCGCAAGGCATTGGCTAGTTCATTCACTATGCCAATCTTCCGAATACTATCTAGTGTAGATATTTTATATTTTGTACAGATATTAGGTTATTGAACAAAAGGCTGCGCGGATCACTTTATTATACGCTACCTTAATACGCTGAAAGTTAACTTTATTTGAACTACTCCAAAACACTACACTATAGTCTAATATTGGACGTATTACAAGAGCGGATAAAGCCAGTTATCTCATGATTTGAAAGAAAAGGACGAATTCTTCTTATTAAATAGGTCTTACGGCATAGGTTAGTGATTATAGTATCAATCATGATGTTGAAAGTCATCTTTGAATCAAAAATAATCCCCAATATTTTAATTGTTTCGTTAGTTACACTACTCTTTGAAGCAATGAACACATTTGTTTTCGATTTATTCAGAGTGAGTCCTCTTTTACTATACCACTCATGCAAGTAATTAATGTCTTGGTCTAAGTCCAACATCGTTCTATCCTCGTCTTGATTTTATGCTGAGAGCTAGGTTTGTGGTGGCTTAGTCTTGAGAATCAGTGAGAGAATCCCATTTTTTAAAAATTTCCCATTTTGTATCAGTTCTGCATGCTTGTTTTTACTGAATATCCTTTAAGGCAATTCAGTTAAAGTTCAGCTCAATTAAAATACCGAGTAATTATAAAGTCATACTAACTGCATAAAACATGCTTTAATGAAGAATAAAGGATAAGTTTCATAGCACACAATAGGACAATGTAACCGCAGTAATTGTCTAGGCGCTACTCCACGTTCCGAAAAAGAATCCAACAAAGCAGGTTTAATTTCAACAACTGCAACTGTATTTTTGGCATTTTCCGCATGGTGGGAAAAGTAGCCATACATAAAGACAATCAGATTTGTTACAGTTTATGTCTAATATGAAAGAATAGGGTTAACAGCCATTGCATTCTTAAGTCTCTGGTATAATCATTAATACCATTCGCTATAAAAAACATATTAACCTTTTGTGATATCCTGCATTATTTTTATTTTATCTTTCGCCATTGTTAGCAAAGTCAACATTAAACAATGGTGAGAATTAAAAAAAAGGCTGCATGAACATTTGCCAAATGTGTAACGATTATATTCGCTTTAGTATTCTGGGTGTGCGCGTTCCTCTCGGCGATAGAAAGCTTGGCCCGAATCGAGAACTCAAAATCAACCTTCCTGTTTCCTCAGGGGCAACGTATACCGAGTGGATAAAAACCTACTCCATGTTAAACTTGGCTCCTATGTTTTCTTAAGTCTTCTGCACTGGCGTTATATTTATACTGAATAAATATATAAAAAAGGAAACTGCTACAACCTAAATCTCCTTCATGCACACACATTCTCACATAAAAGTTTTGCACAAGAAACGCGGCTCGTCTCCAATCTCTTTGTCCCACTTCACAAATAATGTGCCTTCATCCGAGTGATTTAACAGTCACACAAGAAATTAAGTATTCATTAGATGCCGAGTCCATTATTCAGATGGGAGGTGGAGGCAGGAGAGGAGATCGCGCTCTCTGAGAGGCACGGAAACTATCAATGCCAGAAAACGCAATCAATATTTCATGTAATATAAAATTATGTTTGTTGTAAGGGAGTTGATGATATCCATTATCATAAGAGATGAGTTAGAGGTTGACCTTTTTCGTGGACCTCGTGTCAATTGGCTTAAAACGTTCCCTATTTCACCCACCCTCCCTTTGCTAACAGTGAAAACGTCACTATTCACAGGGCGGGAGGATGCAAACATGCAAATTGTTACACCGCTGTGTAAAGTTGAAAATACCTTTAATATAAGCGTAGGGTACCCGTGGGAAAAAGGAAAAAAAGAAGTGTGAATTTCTACATGCCATTTAAACTTAGAGGAGGGAAAAGCAAACCCTCTCGTTCCAAGTAATTTTCGTCCCGTTGGAAAAAAAAAACTGGGCTCCCTTGTTTTTATTATGCAAAGGAAATAAGAGAAAGTCCTCTTTGGTGAATTTCTTTTTCCTCTTGAAGCCAAAGCATTCATTGGATTTTATGTGGAAAGAAATAACAAGGACCGAATTGGCTTTAAAAAATAAAAAAGCAGCACACGGGGCTTTCCATTCGAGGAGGGGGAGACTTAAGGAGAATATAAAAAATGAATGCAAGGAAACAAATGAAAAAGAAAAAAATTCTTGGAAGAGTTTCAAAATCGAAATCGTTTCTATACCCCCCCTTTTTTGCTTTTCTTCTACGCCCCCTCAAAAATATTTCTTTCACTTTTCCTTCTTCAGTTTCTTTCTATTCCTTTACCTCTCTATGTGTAAACTAGAGAAATCGACTTTTAACTTAGTTTCACAACATTTTGGATCTAGGGAAAAAATGTGTACGGAGAGAACACTTGTTTTTTTTTCTGAAGAAACTGATATGCTTTAAGGTTGAAGTTCATTTTTACTTTATTATTAAACAACACATTTTTAATTTTAATTGATGCGAACTGTTTTTCACAAGAATTCCTCATCATAAATGCCTGAAGGAATAAAATAAACGATCATAATTTCCCCGAACAAATGCTCCGTAGATAATTTTTTTTTGTTAAAAAAAAAGGAACCTAAGAAAGTCATTTATAGACTGGAATTAAAAAAGGGGGAAAAACTGTAATTTATTAAAACAAATTTTTCCTAACTTTTTATCGCCGACCATAAAATTCCATTCCGCATGTTTTGTTTTTATTTTTTTTCGTCGCCTAAAGATAACGCCAAGCAGACGAAAGCAGCACAAACGATCGTCCAAAAATTTGCCAATGGCTTGGCCTCTGCAATAATTACGGCATCATCTTCGCAATGGCCTCATCGTTTTCATTATTAAAGTGACGAGTTTTAATTAGCAAGTGAGATGAAGCGATTTGAAGCGGAGTTACAGACGACAGAGCAAAAAGGAAAATTCAGAATGTATAACAGACCAAAATTGTAGCTTGCAAAATATACCAATCTCAGTTTGAGCCATACACAGAAAAAAAAATTCGATATAAGCTTCTCTTCTCACTTTAAAAGCTTCCTTCCATTCTTGAAAAAAAACAAAAAAAAACAAAGTAAATAAATTTGTAACTACTTGCGTGACTGTAGATATAATTGCTTGAATATACGTATCTGAAAGTCTATAAAAGATTATATTCCAAAAAAACAACATTAAAAACAAGTTCTCAACCAACTTAGAAAAAGAAACCATTTCTGTTTACGATCCTGTCCACGACAGTAAACACGTTAGACGAAAAAAATATCCTGCCACGTTACTTCAATGTCAATCTTAAAACACCAATCTCAAGATGAGGTTAAAAAATACTTGCCAAGAGAATAGATTTTAAATTATTCAGCTCCGAAAACAACGGAAGCCAACGGATGGGTGTCCTTGCAACATTCAACCGGTTTTCGATGTCAACAAATTCCTTATTTTAACCCATCAAAGACAAAAAAAAAAAAGATTTGTCAGCAATCTCAACATGGGTGGGGCTAGACATTTATTTGGGAGGGGAACGCTAAAAAGTGAAGAAAAGAAAGAATTTTATTTACTATGCCCTGTATATCAAGAGAACCTATTTTCAAATTATTATACTCGTATTTTTTTTTACTATCTTACGGTTTAAATTTGGCAAGTCAACACTCACGCACAAAATTTGAGAAAGTAGTTTCTAAGACACGATCGATAAGACACGCTCTGTGTTGTTGCTTTTATTTTTATCCATATTCATATTTATACTTGCCTGAAGCTAAAGAGATAAACATATTTCATTATTTAATGGATTTAAACGGAAAGTAAAGTGTCCTTTAATGATGGTAATCTGTTAAATTGCAAAGGTTTTACATGTAATTTACCTTATAATACCTAATAATGCACAAAATGCTTAATAGATTCGTTGGCAAACAATTCAAAGCACTTGGACGTAAACATCCGTTCGAAATGAAAGTTCGTACGTGTAATGCCGACGAAGAGTAAATAAATGATCATTCTGAAAGATAAAGACCCCACATTGATAAATAATTGCATAATAAAGAATCCATAGTAATACTGTAAAGATCTCAGCTGCTTGTGACTAAGATGTATGTCGGGGGGAAAAATAGCCAGTCTTTGAGTCACATTGTTCTATCCCCAGTGATCTGCAAAAGTTGAAATGCCTGCACTTAGGGGACGATCAAGAAATACGTCACGCTCTTGGGGGAGGGAGGGGTATGAAAAGTGTGACATGGTGGGAGGGGGCGTTTCCATAAGGTTTGCTGTGACATCACACTTAGGGAAATCCCCCTCCCCCCATGTCAGGCTGTGTCACACTTTTCATACCCCCCCCCCAAGAGTGTGACGTATTTCTTGAACGTCCCCTTATAAAAAGGCAAGACTACAGGTTCAGGATCTCCTGGCCGTATAAATTTCCGTTTACCCTTACCAATAAGGGTCATAGGAGATGGATATGATAATATGCCTCAGAAATAGCATTTAAAGCCTGTCTGTTCTCCTCAACATACGAATGCGGTAGTTATCCACTCCAAAAGAGACTATTTTCGAGTAGAATATTATCAAAACGAGCGGTCGATTTCAATGGTTAATGACAAGTGCCTTAAGTGGTGGCAAGAATGAGATTTCTCATAGATCAGTGTCTCCCAACAATAATAATCATCTGGTTAGTGTAAGATGATGTCGAAGCAGAGCGAGATTTTTTTAAATTTATCATCTGACTCTTCTTCTTGTCCTCCTGGACTACCCAGAACTTTTGCGAAGCACATTAATACCCTTCAACGGCGACATCTCTTTATGATTTCAATTAAGCCATTCATCCATTCAACGATGCGGTCCATCATGAAGTTACGCAGTTCATCCTAGAATTTTCAAGAGTGCTGTCCAGGTACTATTAGCTATAACAGAAGGCAATGCGGCTGTTTGACTTAAACTTAAATTTAGGTTTAACACAGAAATTAAACGAAGAGTGTCAAAGTAATTTAAACTAGAATGATTGAGCATGCGTTGTCTCTCTTTCTAATAGATAGAGTGCACGGTAAATGAAGAATTGCACGTATTTGCATGTCTTGTTTAGTGTTTCGATTCTTTATTGCGTCTGCCTTTGTAGTTACAATCACATGTAACTCGGCCTCTGCTTCTAGCTAGTTCTCGCCGCCATTTACGGTCGACATCTTAAAACTTATGCGAGCATTTATGCTGCAAGAAATTTTGAGTTAATTTAACAACTTTTCCTCTTAATAAATTATAAACAGTCGAACCACTTTAATGTGATACCCGGAATACCCACAATGCGCAGCTCGGACAGCGGCTAGACGGGCCACTAGAAAGTGTTCATAGGGAAATTGAGCCATGCTGACTGAGTTCAGTTGACAGCTGTTGGAGTATCGAGATGGTCCCTTAAATGCAAATCTATTCCCGATCGAGCATCCATCGATGTTGTTTCCCGATTGGATGCAAAACATTCCCCAGTCGATAACGCTGCCTCCGCCAATTATTGATATTAAAAATCTCTTGCGAATTTTGCGACTAATTGTTGAAGAGTGTGTGTTTCCTGACATTTCCGTCCAATGGATCATGAAACGTGCTTCATCTGAGAATACAGCCTTTTCCACTCAGTGGATGTCCCGTGTCCGTACTGCCGTGCAAATACCAGCCTCTTCCGCCGATGTACAGTCGTTAGCATAATTGCCGTCCCTATCCGCACCAACGTTCGCTGAACTGTTGTTCTAGACACATTTACGGTAACCCCGTGGCAGTAAGTTGCTCCACAGTAGCACGTCCATTCGGTCGAACGCACTGCTCCAGCCGCCGTTCCCATCTTTCATCCTATGGCTCGTGGAACACTACAATTTCCTCGTCGCTTGTTTTCTATAGTGCCAATTTGCCATGCGCGGTACACTTTTACCACAGCGGCACGCGAACAGTTCACAAACTCCGCAGTTTCTAAAATGCTGCCACTTTTGGCCCGAAAGCCAATAATCATTCATTTTTGTACGTCTGATAAATCGCTCCGTTTCTGCATTGCAACAATTGAAATGTTTTTCGAATGCCTACAACACACTGTATAGACTCACCCAATCTGCTGATGACACGTCATTTATTGACTCAGTTATTTAGCGCCTTCCGCAATTGGTTTTTAGCGTTGACATTACAAATGGGTGGTCACTTTAATGTGGCTCGACTGTTTATAATGTACAGCATATCAGTCTATTTTGGACTCAAATTTCAAAATAATAAGTTTTTAAGAAAGCTTGATTGATAAAAACTGTTTATATTATTAATCATGTTAAACTGTTAAAATTTTCAAATCTTAATAAATCTTACTGCAATGAATTCCTGACAACTTGTAAAATGAGGGATAAATTTGAGTAAAGGTACATATTTAATTGCACTTACTTTGAGGAAGCCAAGTTAATTGGTTGTATGAATGCCTTAGGTAAACTTTATCAAAATATAAAAAGACTTTAGACAATTGTGTTAAATAAGAATAACCCATAAAACTATCATTTTGAACACGAGCATAACCAAATAGTTCACTGAATATTTCTCATTAATTTTTAAACAATGTTTAATCTTAACAACTTTAGTGTTCTACTGTATGGTGCAAAATTGCTGAACATAAACTAACTGCGCTTCGTTTATTAACTTCCACTTTGTTTGATACCAATTGACGGCTGGTTACGTAATACAGTTGCTAAAATGAGATGATAGGCGTGGCAGCAATGGCAAACGCCATCAACTCAATGAAATGAAATTTTGTCTATTTTGTGAATCTCCTCAGACTAATCGTTTTTTAATAACTGTATAATTTAGACAATATTAAAAAAAAAAAAGATAACCATAAAAATAAAACCCAACTTGCTACGTTCCGAGAGTTGAGTATTATATTGTATGCGATCTCTACAGTTTAAGCTTGTTTTTTTTCAGAAGTAATATTAAGAGCTTGTTTTTAGCAGATATTTAGGCATAAATCATTTTTAAACGTGGACTCCGTAATCAAATTCAATGAAAAAAATTTTTGATTAAACAATTTTTACGTATTCATTTTATTTGCATAAGCTGTTAAAAAGAGGTCGTGTTTTGAAAGGAGATATATCTTTCACTTATAAGCGGCCTAAAAAAATCGATATATTTACATAGATCCGTTATTGTTAAGGCAGCTGATGGCGATCGTTTCGAACAACAAGAGCGAGTTTGGCGCAGAAAAAAAAGAAAAAAAAAGAAGAAGCCTCCATTGATGGATGGCAAGATCAGACTTAACCGATAGTGCAACCATACTCTTCGAATCTCTTGCGAATCTTCTTGGGGGAAAAAGAACGCTTCAGAACCGAAGAGAATGAATATATATATAAAAGTCACTTTAGCAATCCATGGTAAAAAAAAATAATAAAAGAAGGAAAAGAAGAAGAGGAAGAAGAAGCACACTCGTCATCCTTTAAAATTCAATCCCCAACTCCCATTATTATCAACGAAGGCGCAAAATGCCTCGCAACGACGGATCGAATTCGGAGGAAAGGAAAGGAAGCGAAAAGATATGGACTTTCCATATTTTTCTGAAAATATACAATTATTTACAATCCGACACGAGTGAAAAATAGATCCGTTCATCTCGAAATTTATGTCTATATTGTAAACTCTGTTTAAATTATTATTTACTTTCAGTTGTTTGAGTAAATGGCATATATCACATATACATCCTTTACATATTCGTAAGTTTTTGTTCGTAAGTTTTTTTTATTCTTAGATAGTTTTTTAAAATAAATACAAACGAGTTTGCCTTTCGTCATTTTTCTTTCTTCTTCGTGTGTCATAATTGTGACAGGTTGAAGTCAAATGAACAACAACAGCCAACATCATAATTAAATGGAACTGCATATTTAACATCAATTAACAAACTCCATGAAAATATTGCTCTAAACTATTCATCTACAATGAAAGCAGAAGAAGGAAAAAAAGCGAAACCTCAAACCAATTAAACGGGACTAATTTAAATGTGCTGCAGGCATACAATATTAATAAACCCATTCACGACAATTTATGAATAACTGAATAAATTTGTCTCTACATAACTGAAACCCATCTCTTTCATTATTCTTCTTATTAACATTTTTAAATTGGAAGATAAATTTATTTTTTCTCTGTGTAATGGTGTAATGCTTTTAGAGAGGAAGAAAACTTTTTAATTGCGATTAATCTTTTTTTAATTCCATTGGCCCCTTTTCTCTGCCCTTTTTTTAATCATCGATAAATAAAATACACCCGTTCAGTGTAGTTAAATAAGAAATGGCTCACATTTAGTGATGAAAACGCTTTTATGATGCATTTAGGTAATAGTGCTGGTCGTTTCTACCAAAGGCGGGAAAACGTGGGGAAAAAAGGTCATGAAACGACAGCATCCTCATAAAACATATTAGTGAATGAAATGGTCCCAAAAATGTTAAAGGGCCCGTGATGATTTCTGCATTAATGATTTAATCGTTTGCATATAACAATTTGAGGCGTATTTAATAATCAATGGGGACTCGTTATTTTTTCTTGATCCTGGTTTGGTTTGGTTTGTTTGGTATTAACGTCCTTTTCAACTGCCATGGTCATTTCAGGACGGCGTTATAGGGGCCGCAAATTTTGCCTCGCAAGGGTTCTTTAACGTGCAGCCGGCAAACGACTACACGGGACCAACGGCTTTACTTCCCTTCCGAAGGAAGTGCGTGATCTCAGGTTTTCCCCCTGAAAAAATCCTCGTCGTCCTCGGCCGGGGTCGAACCCGCGTCCTCGGGCATCAGAGGCGACCACGCAACCCCTGAGCCACCGAGGCCGATCTTGATCCTGAAGGCAATGATTTAAAGAATGTATTTTGGAGCTTAAGATGTTAATTTTCAAATTCGATCAAAATCGTTGGCAATATTATTTTTGAAAAGCTGATAAGCTATAAAAATTAAATTATAATACTGAAAAAAAATGTAAAGAAATTCTATTCCTTACTATACATTAAGTAATCATCTCAATCAATCTTTGAAGAACGTATTCGATTAGTATATTGTTTCGATGCAAAAGCCCTTCAAAGCTTAAGTTAGAATGTTAATTTAAAATTAAACTGATCTTCTGCAAATATTAGCGTTGAAGAAATGTTGATAGTTTAAACAAAGTATTGGGTAAATGGTAAAGCACAACAAATATCATTAAATGAATACCATAATACTCAATTAGAAATCGATGAGAATATCGATCAGAGTTTCATTAAAAATAAAAAAGGAAAAAACTTAAAAACGGTGAGATTAAACCAATTTTTAAAATCCACAGGGAAGCGGTTATGAAAGTGCGTTAAAGTTTCTCGGCAAATGATAAATTTAGATTTCATTACCAACCTGCTCGAAATGTATTGGATAAATTGAGTTGATGTGTTCCCACTTACCTACTATTAATAAGCGCAAATGCCCCGGGCTTATTAGAATATGGATTCTAATTTAGCTGAGCGAATCCGATAATATTTACAAAGGAAATATTGGGCAATCTCACTTTCTAAATGTCAGCGTAAAAAAAGTGTTATTTAAACAAATATCAGACGCACGATAATTCCATCGTCTTAAGAAAATGATTCCCTTATTATAGCGATGTAAAATATGCCAGCAGGAAACCAATATTAACTATTTTAGGGTATCAATGAGTTGAAAGTAAAGAGAGCAAACCCTTAAGAAACGACGAAACACTTCACAGTATACGTAAATTTATGTATTATCTCCATAAAGCCGTATGTCGAACCAGTAGCATTAGTTCAATGAAAATTTTTGTCTTTGAAAATTTTAAATGCTAATGATTCAGACCTTTCAGTGTTAACTCGAAGCCTAGGGGCAGGAAGGGTTTAATTCCTCAAGCGTATGTTCATCGCATTCACTTAAATGTAATATATGCAAATGTTGAAGTTGACGATTTTTAAGATGAACCAAAATTTATTTCTGAAATTGACTGCCAACGATAATCTAATTCCAACTCCTCTCTCACTTCGCCTTCTCGGTATCTAACTCGTCTTCAATGCTTTCATTTCATCAATGCCGGCCATGAACGTGAATTTTCATTAAGTTCAGTGCTGCTTCAGTAAATGCAATAGAATGAGCGACTTACATGAGAATAGTATGTACGGGAACAAATTAAGTTACACTGGGTAACAAATTTAAACAAAAACCGTACACCTAAAGTAAAGATAGTGAATATGTTTGAAAATGATAAATCATTTCTAAAAATTTATAACTTCTGTCGTTCTAGAAAATAAATGACATCAAAATAAAGGAAAGCCTGTTTATTTTTAACAAAATTATATTTAAAGCTAAACAGATTGCATTTTCGAAATTAAAATTCAAAAATTTTAGTTCAATCATATTGAAAAGAACTAACGAAAAAAAAACGCAAATAAAAAAACAAAAGCAAAATTGCAACAAACAAAAAATTTTAGAAGACAGCTTTATTCGATTTGCGCTTGTATTCCCTTTGAAGTAGCCAGCAGTAATCGCTCATCATCGGCCTTGGTATCTCTGTTCCATGGTTAAACTATCTTGATGGAACCTTTCTACCTGCTCGTCGCTTACTGTTCCTAAAGAAGTAGAGAGGTAAGTCTAAGAAATGAATTTTTGAAGACATTCTGCAACCAGCTTTCTTATAAGCCGGTAGAAACTATTTTCTCGTATTTTTCAGATTCTTTTATTACCAAGAAATTCATACACAAGGTCTCTTTTTGATTTCCATGCTTCCAAATCCACTTTCGTCAACTTACTTTCAAAAACTTCATCCTCTAAAACTTTTCTAAGAACTTCGCCCTCTTTTAGTTTTGCTTCGCTTATGGTGGGATACATTTCTTTTATATACCTAAAGCCATCACCATTTTTTCACAAAATTCTTCATTAACCTCAATTTAATGTGTAGTGGGGTTTACGAAACTTTTTCGGGATCAACTAAAGGAGGGTATTTAACATTTTCCTTTCCCGGAATAAAGCTTTTTCTAGTTGTTCAAACCGTTTTATTGTAATGATATTCGGTGGCACCTACTTTCCCATAAACAAAAAAAACGTGTATCTCTCACATCAAATCGTAGTTTTGGCCTCTTTCTCAAAAAAGTGACGTATAAACAAAAATTTAATCACAAATTCTGAAACTACAAGTGATACTTAGTAAAGTGTATTAAATTTTATACTATGTGTAAAAATGCTGTAAACTAGTTTTAATTTGAAAGGCTATTCTTGCGTAATTTTGTTTTAGGAAGGACAGTAAAAGAAGCGTCCACTTCAAGCAGTTAGGCTGTCAACAGAAGAAATGGGTTTTTCGATTAATATCTGGTATAGCCTATAGGATCAATCCAATTCAAATCAACTGGACGTTATTGCTCACATTTTTAATTTTTATTATTTTTTATACTAACTATTCACTATGACTAAGTAACCTTTGATTATCAGCTTGTGTGGTGAATAAAAATTTAATTTTGTGAACTCTTTTTTGGAAGTGCACTTTAAGCGGAATAGAAAAGAGAATATTTATATCACAAGCGGGATGTTTTCGATGACCATAAAAATTGCCAAGTTTCATTTACATATCTTTGAAAACTCTTTTTTCTAAGAGCTTCGTAAAATTTAATTCAAATGTTTTTTAAACCTTTATGTACTGCTGTCAATAAAGCATAAGTTTAAATTTAAAGCATAATTTAAATAAGTTAATTAACGGAGAATTATTTAAAGTTAAAATTAATAATAAAAATAGGAAAAACATTAATAAATACACAACGTGTACATCGTTGGAAGCATCCAACCATACAAACAAGAGAAGAGAAGATTTTATTTCTTCAAGCTAGCGCATACGTTGTTTAACCATCTTTCGAAAGTGCACGATCATAGCCTACTATAATTGGTTAGCCTTCCATTATTGTAGGCTTGGCTCGATACAAACGAAAGTTTAGCTTAAATTGATCGAAAATTTGGTTCGAGACAATTTCTTCAGCATAATTATTCATTTCTATATGCTCAATCTCACAAGTCAGTTCCATCTTTACGCATGGGCCCAGGGCCCCGTGATCCAGAGGCCACCTTAGCCTCTGTGATAATAAATTAAAATTACAATTATAACCAGAATTTTGTTTTTATAAAAATAATAAAAAATAAAAAAATATATTATTGTTTATTCTTGTTAATACGAGGCCAACGCGAGACAGGCCAGGGCACTCGAAAGTCACATGATCATCGGGATCCGGCCAACAATTCATCCTTCATTGTCTCAATCTTGAATTTTAACAATCAGTATTTTTTTGTTTGTTGGAAACAATGAAGAATGGATTGTTGCCCGGACCCTGGTGATTATGTGATTTTTGAGTGCCCTGGCCTGTCTCCCGTTGGCCTCGGTTGACTGAGCCATGACGCTAGTACTCTGATCACGTGATCACATTGACTCGGAGCATGACTCCGAGCGAATAAGTGAACGCACCATAGGTGGTGTTGCGACTTGGTACATAATTTAGGGCTTATTTTTGGAAGTAATACGATTAACAATTGCCGACGTTAGGCGATGTATAACGTATGCTTATTAGTTCCTGACCAGAAAGGCAGACATCGGCCGTGACCACCGAGAGACTAGGCCTGAGCGCGGATACGTCATACATTGCTAATCCGCAGCCGACGAGAAAGACAGGTCTGGGCACTCAAAAGTCACCTGACCAAAGTAGTCTGAACAACAATTCAATCTTCATTGTTTCCAACAAACGAAAAAATACTGATTGTTAAAATCCAAGAAGGAAACAGTGAAGGTTGGATTGTTGCTCAGACCACTATGGTCAGATGACTTTTGAGTGCCCAGGCCTGTCTTTTTCGTCGGCAACGTTGCTAATCATCATTAGAAGGGTATTGTTAATTGTATTTCTACCAATAATAAGCCCTAAATTGGCCGCTTGATGATGATGTAACAATGTAAACAGTTTTTGTCTGCAGGCCTTCTCTCTAGAAGGTGTTGTATCAGGCCTTCTGTCTCAGGTTACGTTGTTACTCAGACTATTATGGCCAGGTGACTTTTCCGCGCCGGGGCAACGCCTTTTATAAAGAAATCCTCGGCACTGAAACTTCATACATTGTTACATCATCATAAGTAGACCAAATTTAGAGCTTATTATTGGTAGAAATCAACGCCCTTCGCCTAATTTATTCATGACGTCAGCGCGCCTGCGCTCAGGAGGCTAACCGAGTCAATAATACTTCCGCCCGAGTTTCCGCTATCGTTTTTCTCTATGGCTGAGGTCAAAAACCCTCACCGGTGAGAAGAGTTAGCGCTTGGTCGGTCAGAAATCCCGGTGAGAAAACTGTGACGTCATTTTAACGTGGTCAGAAACGCTAGTTAGTGTTGCTATGCCTAACCGGTTAGTCTCACCGTCCTCACCGAGAATAATAGGGTAAAAAAAAAAAAAATTTAAAACACACTTTAACGCCATCTATTGGTAAAGTCTTCATATAAAAATTAAATTAATTAATTGCCAGTAATTGATCAATTATTTAATGGATTTTTTAATTGATTCATGTATTGTCATCAGGAGCAAGTAAGTGTTCAAAATTTCAAGTCAATCAGTTAATAGGAAGTAACTTTAATATCGATTACAAAATTCCACCCAAAAAAACTAAATAGGGAGTGCAAAACTAAATAGGGAGATTTCAAGCTAAATAGGGAGTGCAAGTGACTACGTCACAGCTGACGTCATTTGCGCGATGAACGTGCCGAGACAACACCCCCTGAAAGAGCCTTTCAGGGGGTGTTGGCCGAGAGCCTAGGAAATGGGATCGCTGGTTCCAAACATTGGAACCACGCAATATACGTACTAGTAACGTTGAAACGGGCGGCCAGTAAAAATGACATCTCTTAAATTATTATGTTAATTTGTGTAATTTATATTAAGACATTTAATACCATTATATAATTTATACATTAATATTAGAACGCTTTTTAATCACTTTTAATCACTTAACAAAAGAATGCCATCGTTCGCGGATCTTTCTTTCTTTGGGAAAACGATAGATGTCTAAATCGCTGTTTTGGCTCTTTCTTGAGCAGTGAGGAACTAAACAATTTCACATCTTAAATGTGTTATAAATACTGGGCTTATACAAAACGATTTTATTCCATCCCTACGTTGGAACCATGTTAAATCCCGAAGCGAGAAGACTTGTTTGGAACCAAATCGAGTCACTTGACTGAAGAATTCCAAGGACTGACGTCACACTTGCACTCCCTAAAAAAGCGTGTAATAATAATAAAAAAGACGGTTAGCCCAGTGAGAAATTACGTCATCATTCTCTTACCGGTGAGGGTTTTTGACCACAGCCTATATTACAGTTAATTATTATAATAGGGTCTTAATATTTTAACAAGTGTATTAAATTTTTATATTTGTTTATATTTATTCTATTTTATTGATTTTATTTACTGATTTATTTATTTTAATTTAATTTATTTTATGTTTTTTAATGTATTTATTCATTTACATTTTTTAAAGTTTTATCTTATTTTATTTTCGACGGCTACGTGTAACAATATATGACGATTCTGTGCGCAGGCCTTTTCGCTCAGTGGTTTTGCCTGGCCTGTCTCTCGTTGGCCTAGCAGCGAAACATAACGATGCAATCAGTTGACATAAGCACCAATTGGCAAACAATTAATTAAAATTAAGAATGAGAAACATTTCAACAGTTAAACAAATAATAAGATCAAAACAATAAAACAATTTATCACTTTAATTCCATTAACTAATAACTGTGATGAGACAACGGAGTTTTGATAACATTTTTTTTTTTATTTATATACAGGGTGACGCAAAAAAATACTCACCCTGAGAGCTGATAACGGTTTTATTAATGAACAGATTATAATGATATTTTAACATGGAAATGTTTCCAATAAAAAAAATATGCAAATAAGAGATTTATATTTTTATTGGATAATCTGCTGGATATGATCACCAAATTTAAGCGGTTAAAGATATTGAAAACAGCAGAGTTGGCTGTGAGATTTGAGCTATCTCTCTTCTGATGGAGTCTTTCAGGTCACAGAGAGTTTTTTCTTGATCTGGTAAGATAAACCCAGATTTTTAGAAATTCCCATACCCAATAGTCACAGGGATTAATGTCTGGTGATCGAGGAGGCCACGGTATTGGGACATTTCGTCCAATCAATTCTGTCTTGAGTAAAAACAGAAAGCAAGAAATGTTTTACAGTGATATTATGTGTGGTGGCGCCATCATGTTGGAATGTTATGTTTCCCAATATGGCTCGTTGCCTGATGTAAGGAATAACATGATCCTGTAAAATCCGTAGATAGCGGGCACCTGTTCTGTTTTTCGAAGAAAATTAGTCTAATGAGGAAGTTTGCAGTGAAGCCGCACTAGACAGTTACATTTCTCTGCTTAGCTACACACACTGGCGGCCAAACAACTCTTTAAAACTAATTTGCATATTTTATGATTGGAAACACTTCCGCTTTAGGTCATTATGAACATGTTAAAATATCATTATAATATGTTCATTAATAAAACAGTTATTAGTTCAAAGTGAGTAAGTTTTTTTTTTTTGGGCCACTCTGTATATTTATTTTGATCTTGATTTATATAAATTGTTGTTTTGTCTACATTTTCTAATATTCTATATCTTCTAAACGAACAAGATCTTGTTCCAAAATTTATATTAATTTTATTTTCTACAAGATTTCCATCAACAGGTTAATAATCTGTTTTCACATCTGATATCATCAATATATCCAACTATTTCATTTTATGGATGAAACTTAACTGAAGGTCAGTCAATCACTTGCATTAAACTTTTAAAATTTATAAAAATAAATTACGTAAAGTTTCAAATAGAAAACGTAAATAACAGCAATATTTTTAAAATATTTAATTTTAATAATGAATTGATTTCCTATATAGTTTTCAAAGCTATTAAAAAAAAAAAAAAAGGACAGACAGACATGCGAATTTAATAAGACACGCGGTTCTTATCCATAGTTACTTGAAAAAAATTTAACTCCAAGAACTGGATACGTGAAAAGTATTTCAAATAATTTAGGATGATTCCACAAAAAACATTCCACTCTATAAAAATTCATTTCTAACCATTTTTCGCTGACAATGGTAAGAATTGCTCGTGATAAAATCCTAAAATCATCACTTCTATCTTTTCTCGACGCGATAATCGTCCACCGAAAGTTAAAACAGGAAAAGGAAACAAAATTCCAACGGAAACTCCCGAGGGACTCTTCAGACGGAAGTGCACCGGAATGGAAATGGCCGGCCTTAAGGCACCCGGCGGAGGAAGCGCAACCGTCCACGGTTGAAGAGCTGGCCAAGCCGATCGTCGTCATCGCTCATCGTTCGGTTTTATTGGCTTCCGGTATTTGTTGTTGTTCCATTTCATCGCAGTGAGGCGCTAATGTGCAACCCATCCCGTGAATCGCTTAAAATTAATGCGAAGAACTTTAAAGAGGAAATTCTTCTGTTACTGGTATTTCGTCCGATTTTAATGAAATCACGGGTTTTCATTTCCGCTTATGTCACATTCCCCCCCCCTTTTTTTTTTTAATTTCAGATAACGCATTCGTAATTTCGTAAAAGAAATAATTTAGGAAGATACAGCGGCTTTTTAAATTAGAAAAAAGATTGAAAATTAGAGGTCTGTGGATTAAAAAACTTCAGAAAACGCAAAATTGGCTTTGGGAAAATGAATCACTTCTCAGAAAATAATTTCTGGTCATTACACTTTTTTGAACATTGAGCAAAATATTTACAGACTTTATAATATATGAGCGATATATCCATTGCAGTAAACAAAATTTGCCAGAAGATTAAACCTACATCATATACCAAAAAAAAATTCAGGATACCTCCATTATGACCTACTAAAATGCCGTTAAAATTATATAGCCAAAACGGCAACCCCAAAAGTATACTAAAGAACTGCTGTTCCTTACGAGCTCACTGTACGAGACAATATTTTTAATTTTATGATAGACTTTGGGCGCATTCCGAAAATCCTCCGATATTACTGTTCGCTATAAAATAGTTTTTTTTCTTTCTAAATAACGTGCTTACAATGGGACGGTGGAGTTTAATGTTCTTTGGATATCGTCCAAGAACACAAAATCAAAATAAAAGTAAAATTAATTTTGAGAATGCGATTCTATTGAAGCTAAATTGTTTGTGAAAATTTTTCAAACGTTTACAACGTAACAAATCGATAATTTTTTTTAAAGTGATGAAATCAATTTTTAAACCAAACTTTTGACAAAAACAAACATAAGAGCCAAGAAAACTGTTTGTGGTGTATTTTTTTTTTTTTTTAAATCTCGGTTCAACTTGTCTGGAGTTATAATGTCTGGAATTGAAAAAAATTGTCTTCATTTAGTATCAATTTTGCAACAGATAATTTAAAGGATAATTTAAATTAAGGATAATTTAGCAACAGATAATTCTTAATTAAGGAAATGTTTACGATCATGCCATTTCTTCAAAAAAATTTTCTTCGCTAGCTTTAATCTAAGAGAGTTGTCCACAAGACTGACGAAACAGTACGATTTGTATAATAAATATCACGCATTCGTAGCATTTGTATGTAAAGCGGTGTCCTCATTTGGCTTTGAAATCGTACATTAAAAGGAAAATAGTAAGTAGCAGTTACTGTAATTGCGCTAATTGTTACAGTTGGTAGATTTTCGATGAACAATGCCATGCAATCAAATATCTGCAGATGCATGCGGCATGTACTGATTTAATTGATTAACACCAAATATATTATTGGAAACGACATTCAGAAAACAAGAATGCAGTAAAAATAATCTTAATCCTTGTCCATCTTGGCATTTTGTATCAATGTGATAGCCAGACACATCTGGCGAAAAAACTCCTATAGCATACAATAATCTATATAGCATATTTAGATATTATAAGCTAGTTTCGATGGGCGAATAGTAATCCCCATTTGAAGCAGATCAGGACAAAGAGTTAGTTTGAAGCCTTTTCCATCTGATTTTGTGTCTTCCATCAATTTCGTAGCTTCTTCAGCGGATCAATTTCATGGTCAAGCAGTTTATAGCTTCTTTTATCCATTTCAGTTGTTTCTTCCCTCATTAAAAAAACTTTTCAAATTTCATCTTCTAATGCTTGTCAAAATTACTAGATTCCATTGTTCTACAGTAAATCCAAAAATTAATCACCCCAAAGTAATTCTACAATCCATTAATCTGATTGTGAAATTATTGCTTATCCTTTCGATCTCGCAAGAAAATAGATTTTAGCTCAACCACAAAAAATTAGACTAACTGACATTGGAAATATCTATCAAACCAATAAATATTTCGGCAGAATTACATTGAGACCTTTTTCGTAAAACGTAAAATATAGAAAATAGCAAAGAAAATTCTGTGGCCTGGACTCGAACCAGTTAACTTCAGGTTATCCTCCCTAGTTCGAGTCCAGGCCGTAGGATTTTCTTTATTAGATTCTACATTTATCATCATCCAGAAGAAGTATGACGTCAAACGCCTTCTTAAATCAGTTTTCATTTGTTGTTGTTATGAAAACGTAAAAGCTTAAAATACATCCAGCGAGTGCCATGGATTTGATTCTTAAATGAAGTGAAAAAAAAATCTTGCACAATGAAATACAACACAAAGGAAGTCAATGGTCCCATCATGAAATTCGATACCGAGATAAAAGTGCAATTAAAATGAGCAGCGATTTGCATTCTATTTGCACGAAAGAACGCCGTTGATCGTTATGACAAGAGTATCTTTCGACAACAAACTAAATAAATAAAAAGAGAAAATTAAATTTCCCGTCAATAATATATTCAAAGAGAACGCACTAAAGTCTGTACCATATTTCATTTACCTCTATTTTCTTAATCTGATAAATTACTAACCATAGCTAAACTTTCCATAAGCACTTAAACAGTCAAGCCATATTTCATTTTATACGCTCTCAGGAATGAAAACCGAAATATGTACCCAGTTTATAATAAACCGTAACCTAATAATATACTTTCCTTGGACTGCATATTAAAATATTCATTCGATATTGAATTTCACATGATAATAAATTTCTATCCTAAAACGCTTTAAGAAGCAATTAATTATTGAAATATATTTTCCCCTTGATGACAAAAGCTCTCCGTTGGCCTTCGGATTTTTAAAAATGGACACCTCCCCGATTTAGGATTTGTTTATGAGGCAAGAATTATCGAACGTGGGAGGGGAAAAAGAGAATTTTTGCCTTCACCCACGCCATTTCTAAATGTAAACTCCTTAATGAATGTTTCGCTTTTTTTAAAACTCCCCCATAAGAAAAAAATTTAGAAGAAAAAAAATCACTCAGCAAAACACGAAATCATATGACGAATTCATTTCTTTCTGTTCCAAACAACGACTGCGCAAAAAAACTTATTAAAAAAAACAGAGAAAAAATAAAATGAATGATGCTGGAAGTAGTTTAAGCTTTTTTATAGGCCAACATCTTAAATATGTCACCGATGCAATTTAAATTAACCTCTCGGAGAAATAAATCATTGGCTTTGTAAATTTTTAATTTCGACGCAAAATCATTTCCTTAAAGAGCTCGCTTGGATACGTTTTAACGATTAATGCTTTATTTTTTGCTCTTCTATTTCTCTGTTGTCAACGTAAATTAATACTTTTATATATTATGCACGAACATTCAGATAATGTTTTCAACAAATTTGATGATATTTTCTAACGAAAATTCTAAGGTTTCCTTTACTTGCAGACCCATAAATGAATGAACACTATTGATTGTTCCCTTCATTAAAATTATACGATCGAATTTTTACTTAACAATACGTTAAAACTATCATTCTAATAAAACGGAAAACTAGAGAATATTTTTTTTTATTTTAAAAAAGTAGATATGATTTTACTAATTAATTGATATTCAATTGAAATATCTTTGAACATGTAAATGCGTTCATATGCAAATACAAATGCATTCATATATTAATTATTCAGTAAATGCATTAAATTTGTTCTAAACATGGCGTTTCATCAAAAACATTCAACTTTTAACTTCATGTTACATATGTAGTTTTCTTTTTAAAGCAATCCCATTTCCTAATGTTTCACTGAATATTCTTATCCAGGAAGGAATTATTCGGAAAAATGAACCCAAAAAAATTTCAAGAAGATAAACTACTCGGCTAGATCATAGACTTTAAGGGCTTCTTAAAGTTTATCAATATATTTTTTCCTATGATCTTTTGATGGAAGACTCGCTTGAAAACTCACGAACATCATCACTCCGTGGATTAAGTGTATAATGAAAGAGTTTTGTTGAAAATTTTTTTGGGATGCCGGAAAAGAATGAAGTCGAGTGATGTTCCTCTACTTTGTACTAAATGATATGAGTTATCATCATTAGTGACAATAATGTCGCTTCGTGGATCACTTCTACGTTTTTTTGAGATGGAACCAGCAGCTTTTTGACCCCATCTCTTTGCTCCTGTCTCGGTAGAATTTGGGTTCGTTCCAGCTACCACGGTGCAAAAATTTTCTTTCCTCTCGATGACATGCCATTATCTAATGCTTCAAATGCCGGAAGATTAGTCTCACGTCATTTCACCCAACTTTCGAATCACAATTTGATTCGCCTGTTCTGACGCTACCGATTCGTTTTTGAAACTTCCCTTCATCATCTGGTTAGAATAAAACCGAACCGAAACGATTGAGTTAAATAGTTGGGTTTAAGATGCCAGAGGGGTTAATCCAATTGCAATCTACGCTAATCCCGTGACAAAATATGCCAAAAGGAATATTTTAGTTAACAAATGGTGGCAAATTTAAAATGGGATCGTCAGATAATTTCTCTTCTGAAGATGTGCAAGAACGTATTTATCAGTGACAAATATTTATAATTTTATATTTACACGTTTCTTCAATGTTAGTATCAGGGGGGGGGGGGGGAATCTCGATACTTTACTGATTGTGTTTAAACTATAGGACATTTATTTGATCAAATAAATTGTGTGTGTCAAGTAGTGTCCAAGCTTTTAAAAACACTCGGCATTCTTTCTAGTTCCTAGTGAAAACATATCGTTCATGAACTTCAATTAATTGAGAAGGGAAATTATTAAATTTTGTATTTCTGTCTTAGTTACATAATTGTGAAAGGAACTTTCATTTTTGCGGAACCCGCAGTACATGTTACTGAATAAATTTGTAACTTTATGGTTCTAGAACTTTCAAGTTTGCATGAATCTAATTTTATCAGAAATGTTTAGATTAATTTATCAGTATTTGCGCCACAGATGTTAACGCATATTTAATTAATCAATTATACAATTATATATCAATTAATATCATCTCAAAACTCTTCGGATAGCGAAACAGTCTTCTTAGTATTATTCAATAAGAGAATAAAATTAAGATATAAAATAAAGATTATTTTTATACAACTGGAATAAACAATGTTTTACTTGCAAACGATGAATGTCATTTTAAAGCGAATTTTCCGGATCAATTTTTATTTCGTTTAATATATTTCTAAGAGTGATTAGGAAACTGTTCACAAAACTCAAGGACATTATAAGAGGTTCCGTAGAAATTAACGAGAGCACCAATCTCCAATAAAAAAAAAACTAATTTACTGGACGGGGGCCAGTAACGCAGTACGCGAGATTCTATTATCCTAAAAAAAAATTAAAGAGAATATCTGAATTTAGAACTTCTTCTGTTATCGAGGTTGTTTTACATATCAGTACCAGCGTTTATTTTAGTAATTAAAACCGATCAAATCACCAAATTCTTAAATCAAAAAGAAAACCATCTAAAATTAAAAATTTCAAAGAGGAAACCAAATTTTCAATGGTTTCGTCATCCTCAATGCGTCTTATTCGAAATGAGATCCGGTTCTTTCATTTACTTATCTATTCATTAAACAAAAAATCCTTTCAAGAAGTGTAAAAAATTTGCTTACAAACGAACGATGCTAGATTAAAACTGTTTTCGTTTAAATAGCTTTTCTCCCCCACTTCGGCTAATCAACATTTTAAGCCTACCCTCCTTTTTTACCCATCTTCTTTCTTTAATCTTCATTTGATTACTAAATCGATTTGGGAAGCAAAATGTTGAGAAACAAAGATAATCTAATACAATCTATGTGAAGGGAAAAAAGAAAAGAATCATCTTTCTCTTCTCGGATTCGCTGAAAAGTGTCTCAAAATTCTTATGTATTATTGATTCTTATTAGCATCAAGAAAAGAAGACAATTGTTTCACCTCATCTCACCTCTTTCTTTCTTTCTTTCGCCTCACCCACCCCCTTCCCTTTCTTTCTTTCTTCTGTTCGTTCTGGAATCCCATTAGGAATATCGTTAATCAATACGGAAAGAGCAAGATTCACCGAATTGAAATGGAGAGGGAAATTGGAGAGCGCCCGAGACAGAATCCAATCCACTTTGTGCAATAAGAAACCCACTTCCACAAGACGATTGACGAACGTTTCCATTTCCGAAGACTTGGATGATGAAATTCCAGGAAGGTATTCAACTTAAACGGACGGTTTCCCGCATTTAATCACTTCCCAAGCAAAAAAACCACCACGGGATATTTTAAAGTCGTCGGTTATTATCGTTACATTATTTAGGAATAAAATCTTTAAAAAGAAATCCGGGAAGTTTCTTTAGAAAGCGACTAAAAAAACAAAAGTGCTTTCTGTTCTTCGTACTGAGAGTGTCCCAAGTGCAGAATTGTGCGGATGATTGGTGAAGGGGTTGTGCTTGTAAGTGAGTGAATGGGTAGTGAACTTTTGACTCGCCACGGAGGCGCATGAGACAGGTGGGGGATTGGAGCGGGAGGATTTGTGTTTTGTTTTGGTTTTTTACCTCCTCGGAGCATGATTGTGATGGTTGTGGTTGTTCTGTTGATCCCAGAGGAACACGGCCATGGTGCTTTTCTGCCCCCGGGCGGACAGCGACCGGGAAGAGGCTGGGCTAGAGCGCCGCTGCTGTCGTCGTCGTCACCCGTCACAGCATCCCACGACCGCCTCTCTCCCGGCACGCCGTCCTCTCAGCGGCGATCATCCTCTGGCAAAATGTGACATCTTCCTCCGGTGCGACCCAAAGACAAGAAGGGCTTCGGTAGCAGGGGAGCTCGCCTTTTTTTTCCTCCCTTACGTGTTCTACTGAATCGTGTGGTTTTGTTTAAGATACAAGTTCTCCCACCAAGGTCACTGGGGCTCTGAAATATGTCACGTGTATTCGCATTTTCTCGTCTGATTGGCCACGTCAAACAGCACGTGCGATGACGAAACAACGAGGAAGCATAGTCGTTGACACATTGGATCGGTGCCCAGAGGTTGATCTTTTCTCCACTCGCTGCGAAATTCAAATCGAATTTAAGGGGGCTCATCATTTTGGGTTAAATGTATGCGAAAAAATTTAAAGATTAAAAATAAAATAAAAAACGGGAGGAAAGAGAGAGAGCGTCCCTGTCATTTCGTGCGAAAAGAAGTGGCGAAAACGGAAATAGGAAGCAAAAAAAATTAACTCATTGCCTTCTATCTTTTGGCGTTGCGGTAAATAAAAAAGTAAATTAATGTCGTTATGTACGAATGCACGAAAGAGCCTTTAACAGGAGTCTTTTTGAACTAAACATTCGCAATAGGAAGCAAAATAAATAAATAAATAAATAAATAATGGAATACGGATTTCTAGAATAATCAGAAATACAAACAAAATTGGAATGCGTCGCTTCTGGTGCTTACGAATCTAATAAAAACTCATTTAAACTCCTTCTTAAATATTGGCGGAGTATAAATAAAAGAAATAAAACCAATATAAGCGTGGAAGTCGGGCTCTACCCTCTTTATCCAACAAAAAGCAGCCTTTCGTGATACTATCGATTCCCCAAAGAGAGAAAGAAAGAAAAAAAAAGAAAAATAAAGAGAAAGAACGAGCGCAAACTGCATTGCAAATAAAAGACCACGAACTAATGAATCGATATTTAATATATTAAACTAGACGGTGATCAAAAAGGGAAAAAACGTAATGGGTTAAACAAACCTTTAATGATGTTCCGTGGATTGTAGATGCGTGTTATAGCTCAACTTATATTGACATTGACTTGGTTAGCAATTGCATTGAAAACGGCTTTTTCTTATTACAACAAGCCTTTTCGGTAGACAAATCAGTAACAGGAGATCCATTGCATGCAAACACACGAACACAAGTGATTGTTTGAAGACGATAAAAGCCGAAAGAAAAATACATCATGTAGATAGGAATCTCTAAAAAAATTTTGAAATTTTTGCTTAAAATAAAAATTAATCAATTTTAAGATTTTTAACTTGTCTCACGTTCGTCAAAAATAAAGAAATTCGTTAAAGACAAAATTCATTAAAGTTAAAATGAAATCGAAGCGAATTTTTTTTTCCGATATTAACCCAGCAGATAAAATTTCATTGCGTCTTTACTTTGGCGGAATTTTCACATCACGCTATGGCTTCCGCCATTAAGAGACCTAAAAAGGAAGAAAAAAAATATGTTGCCCCGCCTTCATTTTATTTTATTTTTTTTAATCAACGAACGTGCGCTCAGGGGGATTTTACAAACAAAATGGCCGATTTCAACACAATTACCCTCTCTTAGCGATACTCGAAAGATCCAAAAAGTAAATAAGCTAAAACTTTAAGTAAAATTAGCCTGATATTTCCATGGAAAAGCGATTCGACAGCGCATCATGTGCAGTGAATGGTGGCGCAGCTGCCTTGCAGGGGGAGCTTTTTCCTTCTATTTTCTCTCTCTCTCTCTCTCTCTTTTCTCAACCCCTCCTCTCGACACCTCTGTCTACTTTACCCCATCCTTTACACCCCTACATTTGAATAAGAATGGTTTCGTCTATCATCGGCTGCAGGAGTGACGGCTGGCCCGGGAAGGAGGTGGCACCATCTATTGTTCTAGACCCATTTGTATACGGGAAGGTCATCAACGAACTAAAAGCCGCTTGGCTCGCATTGATCGAACCTTTTTAAACAAAAGTGGCACAGAGAATTTCTATAGTTGAAAGCGACAGCGCCGGAGAGAAAAGGTATTTTTTTTTTTAAGTTTTTGGAAAATCTGTCCAAACGTTACCGGAACAATTGACTGTCGGAACGAGAAGGAGAGCGGATAGAATGTCGTCATTCCTGAAGGAAAAGAGAGATAAGACTAAATGTTGTCAGGCAGACTAAAAAAAAAAAAAGAAAAGGGAAAAAAAGCAATAACCCTGGCCAGCCTTCTTCCGTGATCCAAGTTACACCTGACTTCTAGGAGAGCTTCTAAAAATAAGCCGTTCTTGTTATTATGCCTCGTGGTCGCGTGCCACGGTTCCCTCGCCCAATGGCGTCGCGTTTTTTTCTATTCCCCCACCCTCACCTTTCGCCCCACCTGGGATTTGAAAATTTTCTTGGCGAATCAAAACTTCCTTAATTATCTCCCCGTTGCCAGGAGTTTATCGGCCACCCATCACCAAATTAGGAAAATGAGAGGCAATCGGGCGAATTGGAAACCCCTTCGCACTTCCGTAGATACTTATCGAAAATAAAAAAGAAAAAATCGGAGAGAAAATTGTCTCCATTATTTCAAATACGAAACGAGGCTTGACAACTTCGTTAGAAAAAAATATTTTCACGAGGGAAGGTGAAACACTAAAAATAAAGAATTAAAATAAGCCGCAAATAAGGAATACGTATGCGTTTTAAATCTATATACGGGTAACTCAATTATAAGACTTGATACATGCAATGAAAGCTCAATGTCTGAATATCATTAATTAAACCGGATTTTAAATGTATTTAAAAAAAAAAGTGTAGCGTCTCTGATATAATATTATTCGAGTTATTGCGTTATCTCTTATAAATAAATACTGTAGAGGCCTAAAATAGTCCCTTACAAAATCAAAGCTTAATGTATATTTAGAATATAATAAAACGCTTAAAAGCAAATTTGAAGTATTTCTACAATTTTAACCGACTATGCACAGGTTTTTACTTTTTTTTTAACAGACTACAAACAAACTTATCAATTAAAGGGAAGATATACAGAATGGCCTATTTTAAAGTTCCCCCTGGAATATCTCGACGAAAACAACGTATGGGATCGAAAAAAGTTCGAAATGAAATTTGTTTGTAACAGGTCTAAAGAGGCGGCGGAGGGGGCAATCGAATGGTACTAAAGTAGACCCCCATCCACTGACAACATTGAAATCTTAAATAAGAAATAAGAACCCCCATTTTTATTGCATATTCGGATAGTAGTCAAAAAACATGTAATTTTATTGAACATATTTTTTTTCAATTCATGATAGATGGTGCAGTAATTGCAAAATATGTGTTTTTGTAATTCTCGAATTCACACATCGAATTGAAGCTTATTAAATTATGTTTTCAATATTTGTGATAAAGTTATCCAAACTGGACCTTCACCTCCTGGAGATGGGACAAGGGGCAACATTAAAATTTTAACATACTATCCGAATATGCAATAAAAATGGGGGTTCCTATTTAAGATTTCAAAGTTGATTCCCGACCTACCCCAGAGGGTGGGGGAGAGGGGTCTATTTTAGTACCATTCGTTTGCCCTCTTCGAGACAAATAAATTTCATTCGGAACTTTTTTCGATTCCACGTGTTCGAGATATTCCAGGGGAAACTTTAAAATGGGCCGCCCTGTATATTTTCATATCAAAATGAAAACTTAAGTTGGAAAATATTTGAAGAGTTGCAATGATCGTTTAATTCTGATGTTAAGAACGTATTAAAATGAATGGGAGTAAAGCCATCTTAGTACACTGAAGAGTTTGTTTTTTTACCGTGCAGTAGATCGTTAATTTTTTACAGATAAAAAGTTGTGTAACCCAAGGGTCGCATCCAGTGATTATTTAGGTCTTAATGTGAAAAAATTGTATTTTTGGATGTTTTCAATCTGACTGTGTATCCCAAGGTGACTAGCTTGACCTATGAAAGATTAATCTTAGATCATCATCAATGCAGACGAAGTGCCACTGGCGTTTTTCATTCTTAAGGCTGAAGTCCTCTTCTCGGTTTGGCCGTTTGTGGAGATGGAAAGCCAGTAAAACATTTAGGACATGCCATCAAAAAATTAATCCACTTCTTTGTAGGGAGAAAAATCATTATAGGTAGCGCAATGTCGCCTTTAGTTTTGTCAATTCAAGGAAGTATATACGAGGTCAGCTCCTTGTGAATAGAAATATTGTGTCCTACACCTCAAAATGAAAGGCAAAAAATGATAAAAATTATCCTTAAACTCTAAACGTTCTAATTATCTTTTAACGCAGCAATTTTCTACCTATCGTGACTGTAATGTCGTTTTCATCTCAATGATCCAGAAGCTTTTCTGTTCATAGAGCAGAAATAAATTATCTTTTAGTCGATAACAACACAGTATTTGTCCCTTTCTTTCCCGATACTTTCCTAACATAGCTTTTTAACCAAACATATTTATCAGACCTCTTTCATTTGATTTCGGCGATAATGTTTCTATTTGAATTAGGTAAAGTGAGCTCAGGCTATATCTCAAACACTTTTTTAATCCAAAAAAAAACAAAACATTTTCTTAAACAGAGATCAACTAGCAGTTCATTTTCAATAGCAAGATTAAGTGGCTCACTCTAAACATTTATAGATCGTAAGAG
The DNA here is from genome assembly GCA_023313115.1 of Rhysida immarginata. Classification (NCBI taxonomy): domain Eukaryota; kingdom Metazoa; phylum Arthropoda; class Chilopoda; order Scolopendromorpha; family Scolopendridae; genus Rhysida; species Rhysida immarginata. The sequence continues at coordinate 1,159,859 of JAHWFO010032172.1, forward strand.
ATCCAATTCGGTGAAATTAATTTTTAATGTTTGCTAGCTATTTCCGCCTTTTAACGGTAAAGTAGATACCTCTATACACCGTTCAAAATAATAGTCGCATCAAGTGATCATTTCTGTAAACTCACACTGTATCATTAAGAGACGTAAGATAAAGATTGCTTGAGTATCATATAAACTTGTAAAAATTAAACGCTTCTTACATTTAGCATGGAAACATTTAACAACATTGCTAAAATTCTTTAAAATTCAGACAAACCTCAATGCGTATCGAAGATTTAAGAAAAATCTTGTTTGTTCATAAATTACTGAGACCGAAATAAATTTGCTGGACGTATAAACTTTAAGGGTAAATTTACACATAAGTGTTTGAAAGTATTGGGAATTTTATTAAGATATTAATATAATTCCATTGCTGTTAAATTATTATTTCTAAATCTTCCCTGTCTTTTATTTCCTACAGGCTGATTGGAGCTACCCCATTCATTGAAAATACTGCAATTCCTATGAGCTGCTCGTGACAGGAGAGCTTGGGCCAATATCCTCGAAGTGAAGCGCTCCGTGTTCCGATATACCCTGTCGTCTTCCTTTAAGTGACCCCAGACATTCTCACTGAACCACCGATGACAGGTTGAAGCCAGCAACCCGACTCTCTTTCGTGTCCCCGTGGAACCGTCCCTGTGTCTTCTTGTCGGTCTCAACCCTTCACTGCAACTTCCATTTATTTTTTAAAGGGAGTGGAAACCTACATTTTTTACAAGATCAGATTTTGAACATCTACCATTGCCCGTGATTTACAGGGCGTGTTTGCCAGTCTCTTCATCCATTTTTCCCGACTTATTTGTTACTTCTTCGTTGGCAGGCTCGAAACTTTCCTTTTGATCCAGTTTTAAATCAGAATCCAATCAGAGTTAGAGTGCATGTTCTCCGTCCTCCCTCCTATCGCAAAGAAAAAACGTCAACTAACTATTTTTTCTTTTGATGAAATTTTGCGAACAGCAACTTCCACAGGGATTTCAAAGTTTAAAGTATTTATGATTTTGAAGTATCTAGCGCATACGGCGTCAAAATTGCATACCTTATATTCCAAGCAGAATAGCTTGATAAAATGCAAAATCTACATTGATGTTGCTTTATTTAGATTTTATCCTAATAGTTAAATATTTTCATTTTGTTTTTAAACCAACAAGAAAACAATTTTAATATTTAGAGTGTTTTAGCTATGTTTTCATTAACTATTCCAGGTTTGTATATTCAGCAATTTTCAAAGCAAATATCCCTGGCTAATATTTTCATGCCCGTTTTTTTTTTTTTTTTTAATCTGGTTTTATCTGCAATATATGGTTTTATCAATTGAGCACATTTAGGACTGTTTTTCTTTGTGTTGGTTTTATAATAGTGTTGTTGATTTTATATATTTTTAGGGTCTTCATATAACTCGCTAAGTTTGTATCTTCATATGCTATCATTATAGTTGTTTGTAAAGGCTTTTAGATGTCCATAATTTAATTTTGTTTTCTCTTTGAAATATGTTAGCGAAAGCGGTGCAAATGGCTTCTGCAGTTGACGCACCCCAAAATTAAATTTCCATTCTAATACTGCTGACACGAACTTCTTACGAAGATACAAAATAAATAAAATTTCTATTGTTGTTGGCCAGTAGGCAAATATACATATACTAAATAAAATAACAACAAGAAAAATTAAGCAAAATAAAAATTAATTATTTAACCGTATGTGAATCAAATATAAATGTAACCCATATACAGAGATATATTGTAGCTAATTAAATAAAGGGGTAGGTTGGTCTTATGGCACTCACATTATAAAGTTTATCAAATTATATGAATGTTTTATAATATCGAGTTTCTTTTTACATGCTAAGCAATGTGATGTTTTTCTTTTTAAAACTTTGGAAAACAGTAGTGAGCATGAAAGGGTTTGATGCCAGTAAATAAGAGGAACGGGAGAGTCATTGTTATGGTGCCTTTTAACACCCGTCCTCCCCTTTGGCTCAAGTCCATCGTCCCTTTTCTAACCCTTTTTTCCTTATTCTTCTTCTAAACTTCCTTTTTTTTTCCTCTTTCTCTTTTGAAGGTTATGAAAATCTCTATTTAGAAGATTTCTCCGTTTCATCCAATCGCTGACAAAGTAAAAGACGCAGAAATGGGGTCGTAACACTGGAAGAAGGTTAAACATTGACTGAGAAGAAGATGGAAGGAGAAAAGAAGAAAAAAATTGTGGAAAAGTTTTGTCTTCATCATTGGATGATCTTCAAAACAAGATTTTAATTATATTTTAAAAGCAAATATGATTTTTTTTCGCCCTAAAAGGATTAAGAAAATCTAATTGAACGTACTATAAAAAATTCACAGGGCCTTTAAAATTGTGCACGCATTTCGACAATAAACAATTTATCTAAGTTTAATAATATGGAAAAGTAGGCTTCTATGTACTTGTAGAACTTTCCATAACGGGGATTTCGTTCTCCTTCTCAGGACAATTCAGTTCCTTATGCTGCTAGCGTATTTCTTAAATTTTTATATTAAAGAGTTTGCAAGACAAGTTCAAAGTATAATCAGGATTTTTCCAACAAATCTGCGGTAATATGCCCGTAAATACAAGAGATAGTGAGTGAATTAGAGAGCACCAATGAGTGTTGAGATCACCAATGACCGGCTACTCTTCAGATAAGTCGACTCAAGTTAAGTCCCGCGCCATCCGATGCAAGAATTAAAAGACGGACATGTGGATACATTGTCAATATCTTGTGGAACGTTACAGAGCTTAAGGGGGTGTATTTAGATAGTCTTCGAGAATAAACCCATTCTTGTCCCAAAAATAGTAAATATAACTTATCCTTTATAATGTAAAAGGTATAACTTGATCACAAGATAATAAATTAAGCGATACTCTAATAAATAATGTATGTATAAACAAGAAATTAAGCCTCCCGAGGAAGGTATAGGAAAGTAGCGGAAGCCCTGATTTATCTATTTTTTTATTCCTTCATCTGCACTTTTTAACCCCCCATTTTTTAATCAAAAATTGATTTTATCGAACCTTGTATTTAGAAAATATAAAAGAACCCTATCTTCTTTCTTTTTTCATTATTTTCGATCGAATGATATATCACACCATAAATTTAAGACCAAGTGAATGCCACCCCCACAACTCCGACCCTATTGGGACAATTTTTACAGTAATGTTGATCTTGCTTAGAGGAATCTGCATACCGAATTTCACTCCTTTATATGCATAAATACGGGTAGACCTTTTGGTCCCCTCTAATTTCCGCCCCCGAAACTCCGACCCCAGTGGGCCAATCAAAACCAAACGAAATAGTGAAGGTGCACATGCCCATAGTAAGCTACATTCCGAATTTCAACCTTCTACCTCAAAAAACGCGGAAATTATGAAGGGGACGGACGGACAGACAGACGGACATTGTGAAAACATTAAGTAGCTC
>JAHWFO010032172.1:1173324-1195229 GCA_023313115.1 Rhysida immarginata
CTGTCTTTCTAGTTGGTTTTGGTCGACTACGAGGCCATGAGATAACAAGGCCTGGAAGCGAAAAAGTCACCTGACCAACTGGGTGCTAGCATAATCATAGAAGGGTGCTAGTAACAATCCATCAACCTTCATTGTTTTCAACAAAAGGAAAAACACTGATTGTTAACATCCAAGATGGAGACAATAAAGGTTGGATTGTTGCTAGCACCCAGTTGGTTAGGTGACTTTTTCGCTTCCAGGCCTTGTTGTTACACAAAGCCAACTAGAAAGACAGGCCGGGCAACACCTCCTATAGAGAAGGCCTGCGGACAAAAGGTGTATATATTATTACATCATCATCAAGCGGCTATTGCTATCGTATTTCTACCAATAATAAGCCCTAAATTTGGCCGCTTGATGGTGATGTAACAATGCATATACCTTTGGTCCGCAGGCCTTCTCTCTAGGAGGTGTTGCCCGCCCTGGCTTTTTCGTAAGCTACGTTGTTACATCGACATAAAACGTCATCTTTAATCGCATTTCTACCAATAATCAGCCCTAAGTTATGACTTCGTGTCATGATGTAACAATGTATGAAGTTTCCGCGCTCAGGCTTTCTCTTTAGGTGGTGTTGGTTGTGTTGGTAAAGCAATGATTATTACTTTACGATTTATTACTTTACGAAGCAATCTTTTTACGATTGTTAACGTATTGTTGACTATCGTAGCAACAATGATTTTCTTCACTGACTCAACTCTGTTATTTTTGACCTCGTCCAATAACTAGAGATAAAAAAAAAATCGCGCTTAAAAATAAATCAAATTAAATCTTGAATAAATAATTTTAGCTACTCTAAATTATGAAATTCATTAAATGTGTTTGACTTTTTATTTTTTAATTTTTTATTTTTTCGAAATTGATAAACAAAATTTTTCAAAAATAAACCAATTCAAGTCAAAAGTTGGTAATAATTTTTTTCTTCATTTTATGATATTCGTTACAGATGGCATAATTATACTTTTTAGTTTTAATAATTTAGTTTTAATAAAAATTGAAAATAATAAAAAATATATTGAATTGAATAAAATCAGTTCATAGTAAAAGCAGTTAACATTCTATTTTATAGTTGTGTATATGGCAAAAAGAAACATAGAGGTGCAAAAAAGGTCTACGCATGCTTTGTGGACCTCGAAAAAGCATATGACAGGGTTCCTCGGGAGAAGCTCTGGCAAGTGTTGCAAGAGTATGGAGTGGATGGGCAATTACTGGTTGCTATCATGTCTCTGTACGAAAGCTCTGAGATGTGTGTCCGGATAAATGGCATTAAGTCAAGACCGTTCACCGTGGGTGTTGGACTCCGCCAAGGGTGCGTACTGTCGCCCATCTTGTTCATTATCTTTATGGACTGGATAGACAGGGGCAGCCGAGGCGATGAGCGTGTTTGTGTGGGCGACTGCCTGGTGGAGAGGTTGCTCTTTGCGGACGACCTTGTCCTGCTTGGGTCTTCTCGCCAAATCTCTCTCCATCGTCTGCAACTAATCCAAAATGTCGACGGATTAGCTTGTCATTTGGAGGTCATTGGCAGAATATTCTCAGAACATCATCCGGCAACTTTATGATTCCAAATCGTGATCGTATCCAGCTTACGAACCTTCAGCATGCACTAGACCGGTTTGCAGCCAAATGTGAAGAAGCTGGGATGAAGATCAGTGTGGCTAAAACCGAAGTTCTGGTTCTTTCAAGACAGCCTGCTCAGTGCGCTCTCCATGTTAGGGGAGCCTCATTGAGACAGGTGGAGAAGTTCAAGTATCTCGGGATTGCATTCACGAGTGATGGACGGCAGGAGAAAGAATTGGATGCTCGGATCGGTGCAGCAAGCTGTGTCAGACGTGAACTGTGGCGATCCGTGGTAACGAAACGAGAGCTGGGTAACAAAGCCAAGCTCTCCGTCTTCAAATCTATCTTTGTCCCCATTCTCACCTATGGTCATGAGGCTTGGGTAATGACCGAAAGAGTGCGATCGCGGGTACAAGCGGCCGAAATGAGATTCCTGAGAGGTGTGGCAGGTGTTACCCTACTAGATAGAGTGTACAGCAGCACAATAAGGGAATCTTTAGGTGTTGAGCCGCTACTTCTCCGCATTGAGAGATCTCAGTTGCGCTGGTATGGCCACGTGATACGGATGCCGCAAACTAGTCTTCCTAGGCAGTTGTTATTTTCCAAGCCGGTGGGTAAGAGACCAAGGGGTCGGCCTAGAACCAGGTGGCTAGACTACATGGAGAATCTGGGTTCGAGTCGCTTGGATATTACCAGGGAGGACATGCGCCTGATGGCGGAAGATCGCGATCGCTGGAGATCCTCCATAGGGCTGCTGCCCCCGCGACCCTAACGGATAAGCGGGTTTGAAAAGTAAGTAAGTAAGTATTATGCACCGTTCCGCGCATGACATCAAGTGGATTGCAAAACGTGCGCGCCTATGTCATCCTGATCATAATATTTAATTTCTTTCGTTCATGGAAATCTTTTATCAAAAAGAAAAAATGATTTTTTTTAAAAAAAAGTTTCCAATACTGTATTATCCCTTCTGCCTGATGAATTTTAAAAACCTTCTATATTTAAATATTAACACAAATAAAAATTAGAAAAACATGGGTAACGTTTTAAATACTTACCAACTATTAAGGGAAAATTTTGCATTTAATAGAAACTGAATACATAAGATCGATACATAGAGCGCATGTCCTTTTACGACGCCATGATGCAATCTACGTAACGTCACAAATGCGCATGTATACACCATCCTTTTTTTCCACCATGGTACTGTATTCATTAAACGTGCATATACACACTTTTTCAGTTAGAATAAATTAATTCATAAATTAGAAAAAAAAAACTCAATAGCAAGTAACGTTAATTATTTCATTTTTTGATATTCATTACATATGTATAATTATATTTTTTTAGATTTAAAATGTAGTGGTCGATTTAAAATATTTTAAAATATTTAAAATATGCCCCCAAAACAGTCTGCCAAAGCAAATTATGGCAATAATGAGACAATCAAACGGCAAAAAAAGAAGAAAAGAAAAGAGCCCGACATGCCAGTTTCACTGAAGAGCAAAGGTTACATTTAAGCCGTGGATTCCACATGCATAGAAACAAAGGCAGAAACCACAAGGCAGAAAATGTTCCTGCACTCTTGTTTCTTCCCGACAGAAAATTCTCTTATTTTTATAGGCTATGACTCAATCCAACTCGGAAAAAACCAGGAGTTTTCTGTCGGGCAGCAAGACGAAAACAGGAACTGACGTCAGAACATTTTCTGCCTTGTGGTTTTTGCCATTGTTTTTACGCATGTGGAATCCACGCCTAACAGCTATAGACTTTTTTTGTTAGGTTAATAACTGCCAAATTGCAGTAACTGCAACAATGTGTGACATATATCGCTCTCAAATTGACAGGATGTTTTTACTATTAAGGCACTTCTGTTCAAAGGCACTCCTGTCAATTATCACATTTCCGTCACACGAAATATTTTTAAAAATAAAATCGAATTTATAGTTTCCACTGTTGTGGCAACCGTCGTATGACGGGCGTTCGAATAATATCGAAAGCAAATAACATTATTTCTTGGATGCTCGGATAGCTAAAGCAAGCTGTGTCAACCATGAATTGCGGGTAACAAATATGAGAAAACTAAGCTCTCCGTTTTCAAATCTATCTTTGTCTCCATTCTCTCCTATTGTTATGAATCTTGTGTAATTACAAAAAAAGTATAATCAGGGGCTCAAGCGGATGAAATGAAATTCCCGAGAGGTGTGGTAGGCGTTATCCTACTAGATAGAGTGCACGACAGCACGATAAGGGAGTCTTGAGGGGTCTCAGTTGCATTGATATGGCCACGAAATGCAGATGCTGCAAAGTGATCTTCCTAAGCAGTGTTCCAAGCCGATGGGTCGGCCTACAATCAGATGGCTAGACTAATAGAGAATCTGGGTTCGAGTGGCTTGGATGACATGTGCATGTTGACGGAAAACAGCGAGCGCTGGAGATTCTCAATAGGGCCGTTGCTCCCGCGACCCCAACGGATAAGCGGGTTTGAAAAGTAAGTACACGTTATTCAGTTATTGTGATAGACGAAATTTATTAATTAAAATCGAATTTACAGATTCGTGTGTTGTGGCATTCGTCGTACGATATGTTTTAATACTAATATAAATATAATTTAGGAATTAGAGCCAAGTGAATTACCAACTGCTAATCACATTTCTTTGAAATGCAAAGCAAATCTCGGGGTTCCATGTATCCAATCCATCTATTTGGCTGGGTGTAAAAGCCTAGTGAACCATATATAAGTCTCAAGTATAAAATGAAATGCGTTGAAAATTAAATAGAAATCTATGGATAATTTTAGTGCTTCTAAAACCTATGAACCTTATTATAATTATTTCCCCAATTATGACAGAAAAGAATTTAAAGGTGTAAATTTGTAATTTTTTTTTTGTTTTATTTAATTTGTAATTCTTTTTTTTTTAATTTTATTTTTATTTCATTTTATATTAACACTGAATATATTTTATAGGTTGTTTGTCCATTTATAAACAGAGTGTCTAGGAAGTACTTCTCCATTCACTTTATTCAAAGGGTAATGTAGTTAGATGTTTCAAACCTTTTGTAATTAGGTCTTTTTTATAGATGCGTTAATATCCACCATTAATTATGATTACAAGCATCACCATCCTCTTTATGAAATTTCGTTTCATCCTTAACTTTTCCCCTCTTGAAGATAGAGACCAAATTCCAATTGACAATTTCGAATTTCCAATTGTAGACCATTGTGTAGTGTAAATCCACCAACAAAAGCAACACTTTATAGGTCTAGATTGAAAGAATAAATTATCATCAATCGCACACAAGGACGGGTAAAATATCTTACAATTTGATATTTTGGAATACAGTTTAGCTGGACCTCGCCAATTATGGTTATTCCCTTTGACATTATTTGTAAGGGCCTTATATAGTCTTTATTATTGATTTGTTTTTTGGTGGGTTTATAAATCTTCTTGCATTTAATTTATCAGCCTGCCATGTTTGTCGAGCAATGGTTTAGGTCTACTACCAAGGTCCGACAAGTGCTAGATACATTTTTGAGATTCCTAACATTGTGTCAACCGTTATATCTAAAAGCTTTCCGTATAACGCAATAAGCAATTATTTGCGATTACTTCCTGTATTTGCTTCAGATCGACCATGGAGCTCGGAGAGGTTTCATAAACTTCTGTGGCTTCTGACGGACATGTGGAACACTTTGCTGATTAGTGATGTAATAACTTCCTTATTTTTCAGTAAACAGGGCGTTATTTATGTTGAAAATATCGTTTTTATTTTTAATTTTGTTTATATACAGTACAGTACATGAAGCATAATTTTATCACATAAAAAGAAGTATTGCAGGGAAGCTGCAATGCCCTTTCTTAATTCAAAGCGTCTGAGTGCGCGATTGATCGAAACCTATTCTTTCAATGTAGACCAATAAGGTATTGCTTTGTTGCCGATTTACATTGTAAACGATGCCCTTGGCAAATGGAATTTGGTCTTTATCTTCAATAGTAAAAGAAAGTTCTGGATGTATTGACGGATATAATAAAGCACATAAATAATATTAAAAGGACGGGTATAATAAAACACTTGTTTATTTTAAAGCGCCCATAATAAAGACCTAATTACAATAAATTTATAGCACCTAACCAGATGACCTTTAGATGAATAAAATTAACAGACGGGTACCCCCTATATAATTAAAATGAACAAACAATTAAATTTGAAGTTTTATAATCTGCCGTCAGCGAAGCGATAGATATCGACCTAGCAATAATAATAATAATAATTTTTTATTCAAAGAACTAAAAACAATTACATTATAACCAATTATCCCGAAGCCTCATACATGGCTTGTATGGGACAATAAGATACATTACAATAAATACATGTAACTACAAAAAACTAAAAATTTCTCCAGACAACAAATATCAATGATAACATTACTTGATCAGCAACAAATACACTGCTAATATAATTCATAGTATTGTTTCCATCTAAAATATGTTGCTTTTATAAATTTAAAAGAGCTCAACGTTTGAATCCATTTCGGAATATTAAAAAATTTTGGGATATAATAATTTTTTAGCTTTTTACCATAATTATTCATAATTCGTGGAACATTAAAATTTTGCATATTGCACACATTACGTGTGTTTACATTTTTATCCAGCCAGCTACTATTAAAAAATGTTTGCACAAAGATGATATACTCACACAGAAGCTTCTTAAATTTCTTAACAGTATCTAATCTATCATATATTGAATTTGTGCCAATTAAATTTATCATTCTTAGTTGTAATTTTTTAACTACCCTCGCAGCCGAAGAGAATCTATAAATTGAAATACCATATCGAATACTGGATTCAAAGTATGCTATGTAGTAATTTTCTGATTTTTACAGGACAGAACCATATTACATAGTACATCATAAATATAATTTTCCGCAATGTAGCACATAAATTTTCAATATGATTTCTCCAACTTAAATTAAAATCAAAAATGAGTCCTAAATACACTACTGTTTATAAAAATCGCAACACCCTGATGGAATGGTCTAATCCATATGCAATTTGCAATATTTGCATACAATGGGTCAGAGTATAAATGATTAGATTTTCAGAGTAATTGCTTGAAAGAACACCATGCCTCGACGACGACGAAGGGTACCATATCAACAGCTGACAGACTTTGAAAGAGGACGCATAATTGGTCTGCGTGAAGCGGGATGGTCGTATCGTGACATTGCTGCTCGTGTAGGACGTAATGCAGCGACAATTATGCGTGCATGAAGGCAGTGGAGCGAAGAGAACAGGGCACACCGAAGACCAGGCTCAGGAAGACCCAGCACGACGACACCGCGAGATGACAGACACCTCTATCGTATGTGTGTAGCAGATCGTACAGCCACTTCCACAGTGTTAGCACAACAGTGGGGTGCTACAGTAGGCAGGACAATGTCTGCTAGCACTGTACGACGCCGTTTGATTTCCAGAGGATTGATGGCACGAGTACCATTGTTGCGGATTCCTTTGACTCAAAACCACCGGCGCCTCAGGTTGCAATGGGCCCATCAACACCAACAGTGGCAAGCTGAATGGCAACAAGTTGTGTTTTCGGATAAGTCAAGGTTTAACTTGCAGCACCATGACGGCAGGATACGAGTCAGAAGACATCGTGGCGAGCGCGACCTTCCAGAATGCATCCTGCAGCGTCATTCAGGACAAACGCCAGGGGTGATGGTGTGGGGTGCAATCAGTTACCATGGCCGTTCCCGTCTGATCAGAATCCATGGCAATCTGAACAGTGACCGGTACATCAGGGAAGTTGTGCAACCCGAGGTCATCCCCTTCCTGCAGAACCTTCCAGGCGCTGTATTCCAACAGGACAATGCCCGACCGCATGTGGCCAGAAATGTCCTCGCCTTTTTCCAAGCACATCAGACGCCCTTGTTCCCCTGGCCTGCTCGTTCACCAGACATGTACCCAATCGAACATGTGTGGGACAGGGTTGCTCATCGATTGGCTCGTCAGACTCCTGCAGCAGCAACTGTGGATGAACTGCATACCCGTGTAGACAGAGCATGGCAGGACATTCCCCAGGCCCTTATTCAGAGCTTGTTTGACTCAATGCCACGACGTTTAGAGGCTGTAATTGCATCCCACGGTGGTTTCACCCGATACTAATGTGACAATAAAACGCATTGTATTGACCTGAAATTCTAATGGTTTCTTTTCTGACCCATGATATGCAAATGCTCCAAATTTAATGCAGATTGGGCTATTCCATCAGGGTGTTGCGATTTTTATAAACAGTAGTGTATTTCAATTCCGAGTCCTCACGAATTACAGCAAAATTACAATGCCTCCATAAATTTAATTTGGCATAACAATTTGTCTCATGAACTTTAATTCTTGTATTAAACATTAGTTCGTATCTTTTGTTTGGTACTTTAAATTTCATAATATGCGTCTTCATTATATTTAAACTTATTCTATTATTTTTAATCCAGTAAACAACGTGGGATACATTTTTTTGACATTCAGCGAATAATTTAGCTTCATCTCTATGAACAATTGATAAAGCATATATCATCTGCATATAAATAAATTTTTCCATATTCAATATTCAATGGTAAGTCATTCATAAATAAATTAAATAACATATGTGATAATAGCATTTGAGTACCTTTCTTTTTCGTGTACCCATATAGTTGAGAATGCATTACATTATCTTTATTAAAAAAGGATTCAAGTTTATTTAATAAGATGCATTCCAAAATTTTCACTAGATAATAATAATAATAATAATAATAATAATAATAATAACAATAATAATAACAACAACAACATGATGAATTTCAGAGGTTGTATAAAAGAGCAATTTCGATCAAAACACAAATTGCAAAAGAGATCAATTCTATTGAAACATAATTAATAACTGTTTAACACGTTTTCAATTTCAATTGCATTAAAATTGTAATTGAAATTATGGAACTCATAGTTAAATGCAATAAACAATTTATTATGTTTTAATCGATACATTTCATTCAAAGAATTCCCTTGCCTGCAATTCCGCCTTTAATGATTGTTTAACTGAAACATTTTATACGCCTTAATGGTAAATAAAAGATCAAGTGGATTGATTGATGAAAAAAAACTCGAGGAATTAAAACACAAAAAAATGTAGAAGCGGGAAATTAAGTGGATTATCTTCATTAGTATTCTGTTAGATCACGTGATCTTTATTCCCTAAAGAGCACTTTGTTGACTGCAGATCCCGGGTTCGATCGATAATGCGCCTCTAAACTAGTGCTGACATCGATCGACAAACAACAGAACTACAAAGAATGGTGAAAGTCTCCTAGTTTCGGTTTTCAATTGCATGGATCACGCAAATTGTGGTTTCGGTTTAAGGTTTAAAAAAAAATTCTTAAAATTTCTTTAAAAATTCCGCCATATCAATTTTATAAGAATTTATCCGCAAGTCAAACACAGAATGTTGCGAAATAATTGACAATTCCTGCTTCTGGTCAATTCATTAAACTGTGGGTAGAAGTCATCGTGGGACAAGGTGCAATTAGCGTTTAATACTTAAGAATCCTAGAACCATGAAAATGTATGTCAGTTTAATTTAAACCCACTCAAATTATTTGTTGTTTACAATCTTTGTATATTAATGCCCAAAGGTATTAAGTTTATCCAGATGCTACAAAATCCATTTCAGATATAAGCTATGAACTTTAACTAAGTATTCCCAAATTTAAACATGTTTCATTACATTGTCTCTAATTACATGGATAATTACACACATTAATTAACTAAAGAGTAAATATAAAGTATTTTTCTTTGCGAAACACTGTACACATATAATGGTAGCCACTGTTTTCGACAAGAGAGGGCCGCACTGTTCAATGGCTCGCCCAGGAAGTGTTCGGCATATAAAATCGATAGAGAACTACGATCTCAGAATGAGAATCTGTTAACTCTTCACTTGATCACCTTGCACAATAACATTTAAAGGACAAACATTAGCCTCCGAATTATCTCCAAATGCTTTGGTTTAATTTAACAACCGATTTTCTCGTACTTTCTTTCTATTATCAAAGCCTCTAGTATCGTAGAGAGTTAGATAAAAGTAAGCCTTTTGGGGGTCCAAAGCACTTTGCGTTAATATCCCTAAAGTCAGCCTAGCATAACGGTTATGGATGAAATCCGATTCCAAGAAACAGAAGAGGGCGTTCTCTCTGAATAGAAAGCCACAGGACATGTGCCCCTTTTACTCCATCTTACCTATTCTATGATCTTAATCACTTAAAGAATGCATTTTATTAATTCACGATTTAGAAATTTGTCCTCATCATATGGTTTGCATATTACAGTAATTAATACGAGTACAGTGAAATTAATATGGTAATTAAATATAAATATATAAAAATGGTAATTCTCCGATTCATTTATTTATGATTTTTATACTTTCTGGAAAATTTCACGAACTAAATTGGTATGGAAATGAGATTCGATTGTAAGAAATAGGCCATCTCCAACTTCCAAAAAAATCTTATGTCTAAAGAGTTTTCGTGTTTAATTAATTTCCAAAATTAATTAAACATAAATAAAAAGAAGACCATCTTGAGAAGTATCAACGAACTTCATGAAACTTGATATGGAAAGACACGAATACTTTACAGAACAATACATAAGAGAAATGTTCCGAAAATCATTCAAGATCATGGAGCATACTGCTTGAGGTGAGGAATCAAAAATCTAGTAGCGACTTGTTAACAGGGAATATGATCACCCATAACGAGCCCTCATCTGTTTATAAGGACGATTACGAGATACTGCTGCAGTGAATCCTCATCTGCTAAGTCGTTTCATAGCACTAGTGGGTTCTGGAAGGAGGATGACGTGCTGCTATAGTCCTTCCCAGGACATTGCAGACTTAGAAGGATTCAAGTTAATCCATTGAAATCTTCACTTACGAGAAATTTATCGACCAGAATAGCCCTGTAGACAATCTTTATTGTTCATAAAAATAAACTACGAACCAAAGACTCCTCTGAAAAGCTAAACGTAAGGATTAAATATATAAACAGCCAAAAACTGTGTACACTAGATTAACATGATAGGAAGAAAACAAAATCACTATTCCACGTAAATTTAAGTGGAATAGTGGTTTTCTTCCTTTCTTCTTAACATAGGGCTCTAAGGTGACGTCCCTGTAACTTTGACCGTTTATGGTGCCTCGTTGAAGCACTTGGAGTAATGATGCCCACACAATAAACCATCATCTATAGTGAATAGTTTTCCTAATGTTGAAGGGAGATGTCGAATTCCAGACTCTCTCCAGACGAGAACACTCGAGAGTCTGTCTAAATTGAACCTGGAGACAAAACAAGCCCATTGAGCTTGGATCTAGGAATGATGCTATCTGCCGAAACTAAGACGGTCACTTCTTTGCACAGGGGATGCATATCAACGATCCTCTTGCAGACACTCTCTCTCTCTCTCTCTCTCTCTCTCTCTCTCTCTCTCTGTCTGTCTGTCTGTCTGTCTGTCTGTCCGATGTAGTCATCTACGAGGGGAAGTCAGTAATTAAGTTACAAATGGATATAGAAATGAAATAAATACGAGTACTGATTTGAAAACTACTTTTAATCTCCGCATATTTGTACTTTGAGGTACTTGTCCCTTCGTTTCACAAACTCCTCCAAACCAGTAAGATAAAATTCTTTGGTGTGCTGCCTGAACCAAGTGGTGACTTCTCTTACAAATTCTTTGAACAGAGGGGCTTGTGAAACGATGGGACAAGTGCCTCAATGAACAGGGAAGTTATGCGGAGTAATAAAAATAGTTTTTCAAATCAGTAAGCCTAATATATTTGTTTCATTTCTATATTCATTTGTAACTTACTTCCTGGCTTCCCTTGTACTATTACACAATTTGCTTCGATACTATAGATCCCCTGGCAGCTGACGGGTCCAGAAAACAGCCTTGGTAATTCTTCTGGCGGTGGACAGAGCGAACTACTGGTCTATCAAACGTTCTGGTTCTGGTCTTCTGCTTGTTGCTCCTAGAGTGTAGCCAATATATAAAAGCCAATTTAATATATCATTGCTAAGTCCTCTAGCTAATAACGTAAATTTATTTATAAATCGACACAATCCGTTCGTATTCGATAGTTCTCAACTGTGACATTCAAACTCAGGATACTACAAATGGTATAATGCCAAAAACTGTGGCCAAATGGTAGTTCGTCAATCTCGGGAGTTGACCCATTGGAGTTTTCAAAATAGTGAAACACACTGTCACAAATCACAATCCTATCAACCTTAAAATGAATTTTTTAATTTTTTTTGTTAAATAGTTAATTAATTTATTTATCATCTAATATCTGTGCCATAAGGTATTTTTTTTCTTTAAATAGTTTGCATTACTGTTTGCATGCAAACACGCAAACAGATAGACATAAAAGATAAATAATATTAAATATATGAAAATGATAAATTTCTAACAAAGTATAATTTAACGAAATGCATTTCAAATCCATAAAATGATTTTAAATGAGAGAAATAATTAAGAATCCCTTATAATCGTTATTGGTAAACAGTGAAAAATGAATGTTGGCAGGCGACCAGATTCTAGTTTCCTTTTGGGTATGCGATAGGTCAGAAAAGTTTTAGCTCAACAAATAGTTCATTTTGAACTTAACTGAACTTCAGGAGATGTCTAACTCTGCAATTTTATTTCTATAATGTTTCATATTTCCATACAAGCTAGATTATTGGGATTAAAAATCATAATTAAAATCATATGGTGGACATCTCGGTAACATTATGCAAGTAATTTCCTTAATGAACCATTTAATTGCATAGGATAATCCTATTTAAATGAGCTTTCGATGTTCTTAATTCTAAAAAGCTATACAAACAGAATGTAGATGATTAATTTAACTTCCAATGAAATTCTATACAATATTATTATTACAAATGCAATTAATTACGATATTTTCAATTTGAAGTTTATTTAAACAATGACAATATGAGCTAAAAATTATTAGATTAACCTTTTTGAGTAACAAATTGTGATGTTGAAAACGTATCAAATATAATAAATCGCACAATAATTTATTCTTAATAATAAATAAATAAAAAAAGATTGCGAAGGCATGATTTTGCCTGTACTTTTTTTTTATTTCCGCTGAATAAATTATTTTTATTTTGCGCAATAAAGTTAACATTTTTATTTAGAAGGCACTAAGAATATCTTTTCATCACCAATAATTATTTCATAGAAATGAAAAATTGCTCCATTTTATCCTCTTCATTACCGGTAACCTCAAAATGTCGATTAACATAATAAATCTCCTGCTACATGTATTATAAAAAAAAAAAGATGCTATAGATAATTTTGGCGAAAGTAATTTTCTCGAGTGGAGTGTTACTTCGCACGCCAACTGACATGCAAAAAGGCGGTTGCTCGGTTACTCGGACGAGGAAGAGGCAGGCGACAATATTAGGATCCCAGCGAACTTCAGAGAAATAGAGAGAGACCCTCAATTACAAGGGTTTATTGGGTGCAGTCACTAATGAGGGGAAGAAACGACGTTAAGGTCAATGTCAAAGTTTCTGTAAGTGAAGTATAATCCCCGTAAATAAGTGGTCCTTTAGGCTAATCTTCCGTCCGTGAATGAAGTCACCTTTGACGTTATTAGTTACCCAATTTTCTGCAATAAGAACAAGAGCGAATTCATTTGCTAGTGAAATGTCAGGAAGCGGGTAGATTCAATGCAACACTTAAGCAATGGAACACTTCCTAACATTTGAACAAAAAAGAAATATTTTTAAAACGTTTTATCCCAGCCTTTACCTTTAAAAAATGAGCTAAAACTCTCACAACAATTTTAACTTCAATACCCCATGTCTGCGTTAATCCTTAACTGAAAACGTACCTCGTAAATGAACGGGAAATTATGATAAAAGTAAAAACAAACTCCTACTTTTTCTCATGCTATTATCTGCACTCTTTAAATTCAGCACAAATAGTAACCATGGCGATTCACTCGTTAACCTCTCGTTAACCTTCTTTCTTTATCTGAAGTAATTGTCATCTACGTGTTTTGCATTATCAAATTGTGGACGTGAAGATGAAACTTTCTAGACTTGAATCCATTTCTGCATAATAACGATATTCACTTCAAATCAGCGCGGTCTTTATAGTCTTCTGAAAAGAAATCTCTTTAGAACCACCAGCAGAGCCACTAACAAATGGCACAAACGACTGAGAGACTTTCCTGAAGCCCCTTTGAATTTCTAAAAGTGCGTTTCAGGATTTTATTCGAACCATGATGGCATCATTAAATTTCTTTTCATTAAAAGCCATCTTAGAAGAGAACAATGTCATAGAAAGTAAATTTTAATGGTAAACTGAATCCAGGTAAGATTTCATGAAGTAACTGTTACAAAAATTATCTGTAATAGTGTTTTTCTGTAATTTGTAATCTTTGTTTTCAGGGGTGCATAAACCAATGTAAACTATTAATTTAATAAAAAATTTAAATTATACACGTTTCTCAAGTAATTTAATTACATCATCTTGATTTTGCGACGGAGGAAATTTAGTATAAAAAATCGAGACAACTCTTTCGCTTAATATAAAATCAAATGATAACAACAATTACCTATTTAAACTCTAAATGTTCTAAGCATATCAATTTACTTTACACTTTAATTTTTACGTTTAAGTGTGCAAATCTAACCAACTGAAAAATTAAGTGCCCCAATAATTACCCAATTTATTATCAACTTAAGTTAACCTTATATTATTCTTAAATAGTTTCAAATTTTTTGAAACGTTTTTCTAGGCAAGTTTAAATTTTGTCAAAACCAAACTTAAACTATTAGCTAGATAATTATTTTTATTTTGGGGCAAAATAAACAAGAAAATGGACGGTGTTCCTAAAAACAATTCTAACTTTTCTTTGGGCGTGTCGCTATTTCCAAACATTCACCCATTTGTTAACTAGTGGTTAGCAAATGAGAGGATGCTAGCTAATTAATAATGTTAATTGCTCCCATTAGTACTCATTAAGTTCGTGTATATTATGGATTAGTAACATCACATAGATTTGTGTCAGGAAAATAGACTATAAATTTATTAAGATCAAAAGGATAGTCAGATTTATAAATTTTAAAATAGCATCCCTGTTCTCAATAATTCTGTAGATAATGTACACGCAACAGAATAGGAACCAATAGGGGTAGAAAATCAAATTATCATGTACAAGCACGATAACATTTACTAATATTAATGAAAGCAATAAAATTTTTAATCCTTTCCAAATTAGTTGCATTAAATATATTGAGCAAATTGTTGATTTAAGTTTCATTTTTCTTAATTATTGCATTTTCTAAATAAAATAAAAGGATACATCTCCCTTCCTTAAGATATCTGCATTCTTCATTATTTAAAAATATTCTTACAATAGAAAATGGATATTTTTTCAGATTATGTAATATATACTTAGATAAACTGCGAAAATAGAAAATGCATTTGGCTAAGAACAGAATAGATGAGGACATGA
Organism: Rhysida immarginata; assembly: GCA_023313115.1. Taxonomy (NCBI): domain Eukaryota; kingdom Metazoa; phylum Arthropoda; class Chilopoda; order Scolopendromorpha; family Scolopendridae; genus Rhysida; species Rhysida immarginata. The sequence continues at coordinate 1,188,487 of JAHWFO010032172.1, forward strand.
ATGAAAGAGTTTGCCAAACTTACAAAATGATAAACACCTTTGCTAGCCTCTTCATTCATTTCGAGTTCAATAAATCAAAAATGCATTCCGCGCCTCTTTAAGTGAACAACAACGATGAGCGTTTTAATTGGTATAACAACAAAAGTAAATTATCGTTAAACTTTTACTGCAGTACTTGATGAATATAAACGGCGCTTAGTTAAAGTTGAAAGATTAGTCGCAGCGTATATGGCCTTTGTTACTTCAAGAGACCAGGAACAATTATTTTGATGAAAAGACATAAGTTTTCACACTAATCGTGCAACGGTTACTTTTAAATTATAGAGGAAAACTTATGATTAATTTTCTAGAGTGTTTCTATCTGTCACTTCGAAAAGGTTAAGGACCACTGATATGGATGATGTATATATTCTGTCTCCTCGTTATAATTATCTTAACTGATCCTCATAAGTACAATGACCTATTACCTGAAGCAAGCTATCTAGGATATTGTGTAATAATAAATAATTTTTATGGTACATGCTGACATGTTCTTTTAATTAAATGGAAGTTTTCTCACTTTTGCATTTAACTACCACACTCACGTGTTAAAAAAAAGACACAGAACATGTTTTTTTCCTCAAAATAATTACTGAAAATACAATTTAAGGAGAACTTCGCGAATAATAAAAAGATAAAATAGTTTATTATTATAAAATTAAGAAGCATCCATAATCGTATAACAAATTTCAGTACTAGCAATAATAATAATAATAATAATAATAATAATAATAATAATAATAATTCAATTCAATTTATTAGTTCCTTTATCCAGGCGCATTTTACACCATTTTAAGAGCAGGCTTCTACTTTAATGCAAATAAGACAATGACTCAATGTCACGAAATCAAAAAAAAAATCGCGTTGACTAAGAATGACGTCAGAAGCGTCATTCTGAAGTTCTGTTTATCTTAATGTCACCATCATGAATACGACCCCCACAACATTTTCAAAGCGTCCGCACGTAAACATCTACTGCTCTCGACTCCAGTAATGTCTCAGGCATTTTCAAAGATAAAGCATTCAAAAACTAATTTGAATATCTTTATAAAACCGCATATTAGGATAGAATGCAAATTCAAAAATCATGTCATTAAAACGAAGATAACGCCCGGAAAAGGGACAATAACATGGCGTTATTTTAAACATAGAATAAACGATATAAAAGGAACATTAAGTAGAACAGAATGCCACAAGAAGTTTACTGATAGTTGAATTTTAAAGGTGTTTGCATTATTGTTAAGTGATGCAAAGGGGTGTATTTAGTTAAATTAAAGTTTCATTTATTTCGTTTATAAAAATATGCAAGAGTCTACATTTCTTCCTTAATTAGAAGATAACTGACATCTTAAGTTAGAGGTTAAGGATGTTGAAAATATTTATTTAATGTTATACAGTAATTACAATAATAGCGGTGTTAAAAATAAAATTTTAATCTCTATTTAGAATTTGGATCATTGTGAGAGTATTTTCCGTCGTATCGTGCCATAGGCAGATCCTAGGCTCGTGTTCGAGCAGGGAGATGCCTTTTTCATTCCATGTTACATTTTGACGCTAATTGTTACATTTTGACGCTGGAGTAAGAAAAATGGCGTACACATGAATTCAATATACAGTCCAAACGGGCTCTGTCAATCCAAGGAAGAAGACACTCAAAACTAATCAAAATACCGAACAGAAATTTGCAAAACTTCAATTCTTTTGTCAACTGATGAGCAAAGATGTAGAAGCGGGTAAAAATCTACATCCAAATTAAAAGCGATATGCGGACGCGAAATAACCTCATAGTGTTTTCATTTTGTTTTTTTTTTATCCAAGTTAATATTATTATTATTTTGTTATTGTTCTAACTCTCTGAATTCGATTCGCCTATCGAAATTAAAGTTATTATTTTAAGTGAGTTCTTGCTCACTCGATTGATATTCACAGTGGTACGGATCTGTCGCCACTTAAAAGGTAAGATTACTGTCTCCGACCTCGCACGTAGAGTCAGAAACGGGGAATGAGGAAATCGCAGGCGAGGATAGAATGTCAATATCGCAAACGGGACGATCGAAATGGCAGATTGCGGATACGGAATCGCTGATAGATAATGAAATAGAGACTGATTCCTGTGAATTTAAGACTGTTAGCAAGAATATAGACTCTCACCCTTTGTTTCAATGGACGAGAGAGATAATACGCAAAAAAAAAAGAAGACATGGAAATTGGTAAAGAAAAAAGTGTGGGATTATAGAGAAGTTGGAAGAAAAATTGCTCATACTAAATTGAAAACAACGTCATTTAAACAAACAAATATGTAAAGCTTGAATCAAAGATGTAATGAGCTTGTAGAAGTTTCATTTGTTATAAAATGGTCATCTTTGCCAATTGTACACGTTACAAAGAAAAAAAAAAGCCAGGGATCATTCTGTGCGCTTTCTTTTGGCCTTATTTTCCTTACGGGCTTCTCCAGAGGAACATAAGATATGTTAAAAATTAAATTTTGTTTTGTTGTTATTACATAAAGGAGTGGTAAACTATAGTTTTATATTTAAGATAGTAGATATTAAATCGCAATCTCATCTTTTTAGGAACGACGTGTCCATGCTGTTGGAAGTATGAATAGAGAGAGTGTATTATATTGAAAAAAAAACTAACTTCGATAGAAGAATCCATCGTTTTACCTTTCACTCTCCCTTTGCATGACGGATTTTCCTCTTTGCTCATACAGTTAAATAATATTCGACTGATGATGGTTTTATAACCGAAACGCGTATCGACTTTATTAAATCCTTTTGTTGTATTATATACCCTTTTATCTTGTTCATTCCAACGCAAAATGGATCAGATGTACGGCTAAATTAATAAATGATATGATTAAAATTTTCGCCAATTATTCGGTCTTTTGATACGATTTTCATCGAACTAAATAATCTTGCGTGACTGATTTTATTATTTCGTAAAACTTCTTTCCGATTGCATATAATGTAGAATTCACGTTTTTCGTCATGATTGCGTATTCCTTACCTGCGTGCCATATGGTGAATCACTCAACAATGAGTGAATCAAAAAGCATCCTCCTAAACGATCTCGAGTCTAACAAATGCCTATGCATGACGACGGAAAATGTTCTCAAATACACAATTTTTAAACAAGAATTAAACACTACTTTTAACATTAAGTATTAAGATCCTCTTCTCTTCATCCCGGTGCCAGTTTCACTTCAATTGTTAAGAGCATAGTGCCAACAATTCTACTTTACCAATAAAATCTATAACTGGGAGGGAGACGCCCCCACCCCGACCCCGCTCTAATCAACTGACATATTATGAGAAAATAAAATAGAGATTACCTTATTCGTGGATATCAACATAGAAGGAACCAAAAGAGTCACACCGCACATCCACAACACAAAATTTATTAACTTATATTTCGGGCGCTAGGCGTCCATTTTTCAACAAAACTGACGTTATGAAGTACATCAGGGCTATTTATACATGCCAAGAACCAATCAGGTTTAATAACAAAATAAAGGACTAAAATATCAAAACAAAGAGACTAATCAAGTTCACTTAATCAAAGATATGGGCAATCCTAGTCTTGTTGAAAAATGAAGGCGTATACAAGTTAATAAATTTTGTGTTGTGGACATGCGGTGTTAATCTTTTGGTTCCTTCTAAACTGACATATTCCTCCTATGTTATTCGTCGGGGAAGGTAAAGATTGGTATTTTTCTCGCCGGGATAATGGAAATAACATCCCGTTAGTTCAAGAGAAATGGCGCCCGGTTAAGTAAATTATCAACATAAATTATAATATTGAACTACATTCTCAACATTTTAATTTAATTAAGACGCCAATTATCATTAAATCAGGAGGGGAGGTCGATCCTTTCAAGATTCGTAATTGCAAACAAAACAAAAGGGCCTTTGAAAAGTTAATTCAAAAGCTGCTTTAAAATAAGGAAAACATTTTTATTAAAATAAACTGAGAAAAGAAATTGACTTTTTTTAATCTCCTTAAAACTGGTTTTCTTTTCATTTATTTTCTTGTCTTTCACGTATTGACAAACTAGCAAAAAATCCTGAAACGTTAAATTTCGGACTCTCGTTGTCCAGGATTTTCGTAAATTGAAAACGACGACAATGTGAGCAACCGAAATCGATCTCCTGACTGTTTCTTCCCTATTTTTTCCTCTGGAAAGGTGAAGTGGATCATTAGTGTCAATTAAGGGCGTATTCGCCCCAGGGTCGATTCAAATTATGGGTCGTCAATAATGAAACGAAATTTAAGAAGAAAAAAAAAGGAAAAAAGAGAAACGAATGACTATATTCAATTCTCTTTTGCATCGTCAATTTCAGGCTGAAAAAAATCGTTAAGCGGTCTTTTATTTGACTGTTATTTGTTCTATAGAATAATGAATTTAACTTGTTTATTTTTGAAAGTGTTATGGTATATATTAAATATTTCCTATTTTCACTTCATTACTTCTATTAAGTACTGGTCGTCCGTTTCCAACACGTTGTTTTAAATTTCATAATATGGTTAATTTTTAAATTATCCGCTATGTAATAAATATATTCCATTTGAAAGAACAAAATCCTGCTTTGAAAATATTTTATCAAATTGCATTTGCTGCTCGCCTAGAGTATCTACAATTGTCAACGCACGATTGGTTCCCTTTGCCAAATGACAGTTTCTGCGATTTGTAGTTCCCAACGATTGTATTGTCGCTTTTGACGATAAATTTCCAGGAGCCCTAATATCTTTTCCGTTCGAAAATGGTCCAAATTGATTGATGGTCATAGGGGCTATTAAAATACCATTCCGAAACGATGTAGTGCATAATGGTTGCCACTATATTTCTACGAGCTTACATGATTTCAAGCCATTCGCTTTTGATTAGGAATACAATTATGAATGAAGCTCCTATACGATCAATGTAACCACAAATTACACAATAAAAATTTAAAGAACTGAATAAAATTACTACAACTTAGGAAAATATGTCATAATCTCTTTGATCTATTTACTTTAAAGACTATTATGTTTTGAATAATTAATCATGATATTCCTTAAATTAATTATGAGTGATATGAAACAGAGCAATGAAAATAGTCGCGTAAAACGTCCAAGCACGTGAAAAGTGCTTAAATTGCACAAAAAATATATATTGCTTTCAATAAGTTTAATGAAATATTCAATAAATAAAACTTAAATTAAATTAAATTTAAGAATAATAAACGAAGTAAACTTGGAATTTTTATGGGTTTTAAACTTCCCCTCTTATGATAATTTTTAATAAGTTTCAGAATGAGAACTATATAAAGTCACGGTGTAATAAAAGTTATATTACCCTCTACTTTGAACGACGTTTTAACACTGACACCGATTCCAAAAAATATACGCCTTCCATTAGCTTTAAGAGATTTATTATCATTTCTGCTCTGCTCTGTTTGATCTACAAAGGGATCAACGAACCAATTTTCTTGAAGAAAAATGGTTTTGACACACAAAAAAAATATTACCGAAGATCTGAAATGATCGATGTACAGGCGCCAGTTTCATAACTCCTCCCCTCACAATATGATTACCTTAGCGCATCCTTAGGGAAATATGAACTTTGACGTCCTTCTTTGAAATAGAAGCTCAATTTAAATGAGTCTTAATAAAATTAAAGCCGACCTGCTTTCAGAATGCTACTTCAACGTCTCGTTATTGTTAGAAGCTTACATATTTAAAGAGGAACTATTAATTATAATGAAAGCGAGTTTCCTTAATTAGCCAATGTCTGTAGTCATCTCTTCAGACAAGTTACGATGAGAGCAACGTTTAATTTAATATTGTTATTGTTAATGTTTGGCGTGAAGAGTTCAAAAAGGTCGGTGATGGTTTTCGCCAGGTTTACGCAATTATATCTTCCGGTTAAAGTCATTTTCGGTTGACAACAGCCGCCTCGAGGGCTCGAAACATCATCACAGTAATGTTATTGCATCATTTGATTATCTGGAATGTAGTTTCTAGACCGTTTAAACTTTATTATGAAGCCATTCGTACAACCATTTCTAGAGGAGCACTTAGCATTCGTTACGGAGAAACAAACACTGTTTTAATGTTCTGTGCAATTAAAATAAAACGATTTTTAAGAATTCACTCTGTAATTTTACATTGTTGCAAATTTGTGTTAATACTGAAGAAAAAACATGAGACATACAAAAATAACAATTTTCAGGATGTAATTTCTTCTGGAGAAATCTTTCTGTTCATGGCAAAGGATTCCAATTCCCTTTCATTTCGTCGCCAATATCGAAGTAACACTTTTCCAGGATTAGAACAGGCGAAAATTCAGACCAATGTCCAGCAAATGCGGAGATTTTATTATTTTTCTCATTTCTGCGAATTCTAGGATATCAATTTACGAAACAACTGCGATTTTTTTTTTATTTCCAGTGATCATGACGATTTATATTGTTTTGTCTATTTTTTTGCGAAAAAATAAATTTTAATATCTATTCACTAATCACCTATCATTCCCTATCAAAAAATCGTAAGGATTTCAAACAAGAATGTGCTTCTTTTCTTCCCAATTATTTATGCGTAATTGCTTAAAAGTACTGAAAATTTCTTCGCCAACGATCTAATCAATAAATAAAATCTTGTAAACATTCCAAGGAGGAGCTTTAGCAGAGAAGCAGAAATACATTTATAAATTTATTAAACAG